>JAYMTF010001974.1:0-20346 GCA_036897485.1 Pelargonium nanum | reverse complement strand
CAGAAATATATTTGACATGTGCATGGGACATGCTTCGTTTAATAGGGTTTTCCGTTCGAAGTAACTGACGGAACAAGGTTTGGAAACCAAAGAGTAGCCAAAAATACGAAAACGAACCTTAGGAGTCCTAGGTGAAAAGGGACCTTACCATAAGGGTGGAAACTGTGATTACCCCTATTATTTAATAACTCGCCGAAGTATAATAGACACTATATCCATTTATGGTTTTAAATAGTTTAATTTTACAATTTTAATTGCAAAATAACTGAGTACAGATTACAGTGGAACATTTCTAAAATATGTAAAAAAATAAATAAGTAGCAATTATTTATTATAAGAAATAGTAGTGGGGAATATAGTTTTTTAATGACGAGCTGGGGAAGTTGAGATCCAATGAGAGATCGCCACGTCATCTGTTCACGGAAGCATATAAACTGTAATTGGCTGTCGAGAAGCTCACATTAAGGATTGACGGCCGTTTTTAAAGATCATTATTGGATGTTTTTTCGGTAAAACCAATACGACATCGTCTGCAACCTAAATATTTGTGCAAATTTCCTGGCAACAATCCATTATTTTATGTCCAGTTTTTTTTTTGTCCAGTTTTTAGGATTAGGATTATTATTCTGATCCAAAAATCTATGATAGCACTTTTGATAAAGGCAAATTTTCACTTTCAACTGAGAGGGAAAGCTTGAAAATGGCTAAAATGAAAAACCCGCCACAAGTGTCTTTCAAGTGGAGGACATTTTGTGATGGTGCAGCTCATGGTTCAGTGATAGCCACAAACTAGACCCACACCACATTGCAGCAGACGTGCACGCAACTGAGCTCTCTCATCTCATGGTCCCAGATATGACAAAACAGAAAGTTCCACTTCCATCCCAAACTCTTCTTTTACATTGTTTTGTTATAACTGGCAATTCGTGAGCGACATTTGTTTGTATCGTGCTGAAAGTTAACTATGTGTTGCACGATTTAACATAGTAGCAGGGTAGAACAGAGAAGCACGAATCTGACATCTTTAACACAATAACTGATTGGATCACATTGGTAAAGGCAATTTTAAACAACTTTGAATTTAAGAAAAGACCAAATTGTTGATGCAATCAGTCAAAAGGACATACAATAGAATTGGTAAAGTATAGGTTTGTTGGTTAAACTAAAGTTAGGTTGGTGGGTCCATTGATGGACTCGTGACTCTTTACTTTGCGTTTTTTGGTCCATGGTAGGAAATTGATTTTCATATGGTGGGTTGGTTTCATGGTTAACAGGGTGGTGGGTGGTGTAATGATATACCATCTTGCTTGGAGAGAGCAAATTCTAGGCGTGGATCAACCACTTACATGACCAAATGGGAGGTGTTTTCTGGAATTTTGAGCAACAATGCTTCTCTAAATCCAGGTAGGCATATTTGTTCAACAAGTGTTACTAGCCATGTTAAATTCAAAAATGAATTTACTGTAGAGCTAAGAATTCATGTTAACGTATCATGTTTGAAGTTAAACATGCTACATGAATCAAAACTAACACATCACATTTGATAATCATTTTCAAATATTAAGTACAAACAGATGTGTCATGTTTATATTGCTTTAACTAGGCAAGAGATGAGGTGAGATGCAAGTAGTACTTATCTTATTATTTGCTATCACTGTCTTGCCTTAAATGCAATAGATTTAAATGCTAAGAGGGACCTTAATAATTATCGTTTTGTGTTAACAAATCTAACATGAATTGAACATGATTATAAATATATTAGCTATGTAATTAGATAATATATTAATAATGTCACATTATTTAATTAAGTGTTCCTATTCAATTGTATATACTTAATTAAACAAGTCTTTTGGATAATGAATGAGTGGAATACATAATAGTCAAATTCTGCTGCTCCTAATAATTATGCATTTCATTTTCTCCATTTATAGAGCTTTAGTCGTGTACTTCAATGTCACTATAGAATGAAAACAAGTTGATACCAAGTTGAATCAGGTTGTGAATCACTAGTCTTGTCTCCTCTAAAGTTATATTCAAGAAATAATGAAAAAACACTCATAGATGTGCCAGGAGTCATATCTGGAATATAATAACTAAAGGATATAATAAAATAAGGAAATCAAGAAATGAAGTGTCTAAGTTCAACCATTTCTTACAAAATTCAACTTATATTGTTTTTTTATACTTTCCAAAAATTATGTACATTCAGAGACTCAGAAATAGCCTTTGTTACTTCAATTTCACACTGAGTTGCATGACAGTCTCTTATTTCAATTTATTTTACGTTATTGTTTTTTGTTTTTGGTTAAACAGTTTTTCTGTTGAAGCATAGTTAAGACTGAATACATATGTTGATCATTTGAAACTTCACAATAGTGAGAGCCTTGTAGATTGAATGATTTTGTTAGAAAATATACATATTTTTCTGATTAAATTAAGAGCACACTAATCTCAATTGTTCCAATCATTATCTTTTGCTCTTGCCTCTTGTTACTCTAACATTTAGCTGACAATACTTTTCATTTTACAATATATGTGTGTTTAGTACTGGAAATCTAGTTGTTTTATCACTAAAAGTTAGTTTAAAGACAAGTTCATGTCCCTCTCTTCTTCTCTGTTGTCCTTTTCATGTGAACAGTAGAGGACAAACCAAGTCAGACAGCTAGCTTTCTCAGTTTGGAACAGTCCTCTGACTTTTCTGCTACCTTATCCTAAGGATTAGATTAAACAAGGTCCCCTTTTCTTAATTTGTCACCTCTTGTGTTAACTGACCAATGTGACCTTGCATCTTGTACCAGTTTATGAATTTAGCCAATAGGTTTCAACCTTAATTAATAAGTTTTTGCCCTTGCATCTTGTAATAATTTTCTGAGTTTAGCCTAAAGATTCCAACCTTAACTTAATGGGTTTGGACTCTTGCATCCCCACTCGAGATTGTTTGGAACCACTCAAGATTGTTTGGACCATTTGAAATTTATTTAGATTTCAGATTCTCTAGCAAGAACATGGGTTGGAAAATGGTAACCCCATAACAGATCACATGCATATTCTTTGATGTTTAAAATTATGTTGACTTCATAATGCAAAATCTTCTTTCGAGGATGTCTCCTCGTTGCATGACTCATTTCAACAACATTTAATAAGATTCGAACTCATAATCTCAATAGAAAAACTTGAGTTCACAGTTCAGTTCCGACAAGCTGCATGAGCATTAGCTGGATGCCATAATCTGTTATGGAGATCTATGTGAGAGCATGGGCCAGCTCATTGCGTTAGACGTCCATGTGGGCTGGCTGCTCTCTCTTTCTCCATCTTTTCCTCTGTTCTTCTGAGAATTCAGGAGTTGTCAATTTGCTTCAACAACCATAATATTTCTGAAATTTATCTTAGAATCAACTCACTCATTTATCAGCTTCATTTGGAAGTTTTTATTATTATAAAATTAATGAATTTTATAGGTCTCAGTTACTTTTGGACAAAGACTTTACTGATGCTAGCAAAGACATACTATTAAACCAGAGGCTCCTAAAATTACTTTTACTTTTGGTGGATGTGATTTTCCTTGATGTATGCATAAAAAGTAGGAAACGATAGATGTGAAATTTACATAGTTACCCATCATGTAACTTATCTTATATATATTTGTGGTAATTCATGCAAGTGAACATTCACTTTGTTAATTTTTTCTTAGAGCAAGTGAACTCTTATTTTTGGGAGAGAGGAAGTATCATTTTGCTTGGATTAACCAAATATTTATACTTAATTTAATTTATATACGTCTTCAACTCGCTTTTTCAAGATCATTTGGTGGAATAATCTATGAACTTTTATAGGTACATGTTAGTTACTATTGAACTGGGGACATTTCCTTTTAGTTTTAGGAAATGCATAATGCTAGGTTGCTGAAGATACTTTTTTCTTCTGGCGAGAATGATTTTCCTTGATGTTTTATCATCGATGTTGGTAGAAAATAAATGCTCACATCAAATTGCATGTGTCTAGCAATTTTGTGAAATCTTGTTCTCAACATTTTTTTATTGTGCATTTGAGTGGACTTGGACTTACTGTTTATTCCCCAGATTTTTACAATTGGAACCGTGTGAAGCTAAGATATTGTGATGGAGCCTCATTTGCTGGAGATTCCAAGTTCGACAATGGGGTGAGCCTCTCATTCAAGTTTCCTTTCATTTACTTGTTCTTGATACATTGTTGTTCTTCTAATTAATTGCCATTTAGAAGCTCATATGTTTCAAAATTTACTTTCATTGTGGTTTACTTGAATTGAGTAATTGCTTGTGTTGTTGTGTGTGCAAAAAATGAGCAGACAACTTTACTTTACTTTAGAGGGCAACGGATTTGGAGAGCTATCATTCTTGATCTTCTGCCAAAAGGCTTGGGGAGTGCAAATAAGGTAAAACCAAACTCTTGATGTATCTATTGATTTCACCTATATTACTTAGAATTTCATTTTGGCTGGAGAGTTTATAACAAGAATTTGGAACAATAAGTAAATTATGATTAATGCAAACTCTGAACCAATGATGAATATTGGGTAACCTGAAAACAATGTAAGTCGAAATAAAATAAATGGTGAAATTATAAGTTGCTTCAGTCAAGTTAGTCCTCATTTTTTGTTCAATCATTTCTGCAGGCTTTGCTTTCAGGTTGCTCTGCTGGTGGTCTAGCAGCCTTCTTGCATTGCGATGACTTCACTAGCCTTTTACCGAAGACTACTAGTGTGAAATGCTTAAGTGACGCTGGACTTTTTCTCGACGAGTGAGTTCATTTTTTCTGAAGTGAAGCTCTACAGCATTTCTACACTTAAAACCTGATCTTATTTGAATTATTCACTCGTTTGACAGCATTTCTACACTTAAAACCTGATCTTATTTGAATTATTCACTCGTTTGCCTTCCATTTTGCAGAAGAGACATAAGCTTGAACCACTCTATAAGATCCTTCTTCTACAATCTTATGTTTCTACAGGTACACATGTCCTTATCGACTTTCTTTGTAATGTAGACTAATTATTCAAAAGCCAATCGGCGAATATATGTTTACAAAATGTGTTCTGTAAATGCTCTTGCTAAATGAGAGTCATAACCGCATAATCTTCATCACATAGATGTAAAACTTGCTATTTAGCAAATACCTAGAACTGTAGTGTTTGAAAGTTTTTTTTTTTTTTTTTTTGGAATGGGAATGAGATTCCTATTTGATAGCCATTCTCATGACCGAAAAATCCAAATCTAAACATGAACATTGAGTTCTATCCGATTCTTGATTCCCATTCTTGAACAAAAGTTCTATTCCAAATGCTACCTAAGAATATTAGGATTAGATAGAACAATCAATGAAATGGCTTTAATAGTGCATAGAAGTGATAATTGAATAACAAATATTTCAAGTTTAGATTCTTTAAATGTTTTATTCACATGTGGGAACTGTCAACAGGGTGTGAAACAGAATTTGCATAGTGAATGCACCAGTTCTATTCCCTATCCACATCTGGTATGAATTTTGCTACATGCTGTATATTCTTGCTCCATCCAAACCTTTCTTTCCAGGTATATCACATGGTTCTAATATATTTTTGCTCTTATGCAGTGCTTCTTCCCGCAATATGCATTGAAATACATCACAACGCCTATGTTCATCTTAAACTCAGCATATGACGTTTATCAGGTACAAACCAATTTCTCTACTTCTTGTCATGTAAAATCACATAACTTTTATCCCACATTGATACATAAGAATGAGTAAAATTTCAAATCTTTACAGTTCCATCATATACTGGTGCCTCCTTCTGCTGATCCGCGTGGACACTGGAATCGTTGCAAGCTTGATCCAGCCGCGTGCAATGCAGATCAGATAAGTAAATTGCAAGGTTAGTTTGAACCTATTTCCTGTAGGAAGATAAAATTTGCAACAATTAACCAAAAAAGAGACTCATGTTTTTCCTTAACGTTCAGGTTTTAGGCGCGATATGCTTTCAGCAGTTAGTCCATTCTTCAAATATTCGAGAAGAGGAGGAATGTTCATAAATTCATGCTTTGCTCATTGCCAAAGCGAGTCGCAAGACACATGGCTTGCAGTTGACTCCCCAAGAGTACATAACAAGGTAAAAGATATCTTGTTGAAACACATTATCATATCTGCAACTAAACTTATTTCAATAAATACAAGAATATGAGAAATGCAATACATATCAGTTCAATAACAATTTCATGAACCATAAACTTATACTTGGGGAATCCAATATTCACGTATTCTTACGAACAATTTTCTGTTTGTCATATTGTTTACTTGTCATGGTATCATTTCCAGACCATCGCAGAAGCAGTTGGTGATTGGTATTTTGGCAGAAGAGTGACCAAAGTGATTGACTGTGCTTATCCTTGTGACACTACCTGCCATAACATTATACCATAAAACCTCAGGTAATGTCCTAATTACTTCAAATGTTTCTAAATGTTGCTCTTTTCTTCGCCAATCTAAACCCGAAAATGCAAAAAAATACTGCAGATTATACCGAACATCAATTTTTTGGCGAAAAACTCTAAACATGGTTTTGACTTATGATGAAGCTATCTGGTAGATTTGGAAGAAACAAAGGGTACATATATAGTTCAATTGCTATGCACACATTGGTGCAGAAAAGTTGCATATCTTTCTACATTCCTCAGTTGATGTATCAGTATAGGTCCATTGATTTTTTAGTCAGAGAAACAGCAAAAAGCTCATTCTTTAGGTTGCTGAGAAGATAAACACAAACACACACAGAAAGTTCAACCATTCTTGGGGGTTTTTGGAAGAGGTGTTTCAAAGAACATTGGTTTTTGGATTATAATTATTTTTCAGTGATAATGTAATCAGAACAGATATATATTTACATAAGAGCAATTTCATATTACATCTATTTGGTTAATTGCCACATGACTGTGTCAGTGTGGTGTATTTGTTGAGTTTTGATGGATGAATCTTTTGTGCATCATAAAAGGTTAAGTGTACAAGATATTGTTACACTTTTCAGAAGAGATTATTTTGTTTGTACTGTTTGTTTTCCAGTAGAACATATAATTTGGATCGAATCCATAAACACATGAAATTCACGATAAATAAGTTTAAATAATATAAGTGGCAAGTGGTTTGAGTTGCGTGTCCCCTCAAGCTTTCAAGTTCAAGCGTGCATTCAATTGTTTATAATTAAACTAATAAAATTATTGTTTGGCCACAATTTCATTGAAACAATACTTATGTAACATACGAAACATTTTAGTTTTTTAATTTTATCAAATAAATAAAGTTTTGTACCATCCCTCTTGGAATGTTTACCATTTTCAATATTGGAATACTCGCCAAATTAAATAATTAAAAAATTGAATTAAACTTCATTTTAGCCACTTTTACAATAATTTTTTAATCAAACATTGTATATTTAGCCGTTACAATAGCAATTAACCATAATGGGACAATAATCATTTATTTTTTATGAAAACAATAAATAAATAAATATTTATTTTTTGCTTCAGAAAAAAATAATTATTTATTTTTAGTCCAAAACTCCAATACACAAAGATGAGAATACCCTCAATATCCGACTGATAAACAGTCCAAGGCAAGGGCTAATCCGGTAATTTCACCATAAACATCTTCCACGCAGCTCGCAACACAACCAACAAAACCACCACCACAGCAACCCGCTAAATCCCCCAACAACAGTAAACTGTACCGTCCCTCCAAAAACCACACCTCCACTTCTCCGCCGCCGCCGCCGCCGCCGCCGCCTCCACCACCACCGCAATCTCCGCTCCTTAAATTACCAAAATACCCCAATATGCAAAGACCATTGCTGCTATGCAAAGCGACGTCGTTGTCGGTGTCGTCACCACATTCTCCGCCATTTCTCTCCGGCTCTTCTCTGCTTTTAAGTCCCAAAAAGCTGAGCAGAAGAGCAAACAGTAGCTACAGAGGCGGCTTGGTTGGCCGGAGGAGCAGAATTAGGGCAATGCCTGGTTCTTCTCCTCTCAGCTCGAGCTCCTCTGGCGGCGAAAATGGCGCTCTTCGCAAATTTAAGCTTAGTGAGTCTACGTTCCTGGCTTCTCTCATGCCGAAGAAGGAGATTGGCGCCGATCGCTTCATTGAAGCTCACCCTGAGTACGACGGACGCGGCGTCGTTATCGCGATTTTCGGTGAGCGATTGAACTCTACTTGTGTTTGTTTGGTGATTGATGGAGTGTAGCTGTTGTTGAAGTGTTGTTTGGTTGGTGAGAAAAGAAACGGATAATGAAACCAAGCTAAATGGTTGAGTAATGGTAAACGATTTAGATGTATTTATGTTTGTATGACCTTGTTGTTGTAGTGTTGTTTGGTAGATGAGAAAAGTGAGGAAACTATTGATGTTGTTCGATCTCTTTCAAGCTAAATGGTTGAGTAATGGTAAACGATTTAGATGTATTTATGTTTGCATGGTTAAGGACTGAGTGATCTTGTTGTTATAATGTTGTTTGGTTGATGGGAGAAGTAAGGAAAATATTGATGTTGCTCTATCTCTTTCAAGCTAAATGGTTGGGTAACAGTAACGGATCCAGTTGCATTCTGTTTTGTATGCTTAAGGATTGACTATTGAGTGACCTTGTTGTATTAGTGTTGTTTGGCTGATGAGAAAAGAGTGGAAAATATTGACAGTGACTTGAGCTGTTTGGTTGGTGGTTGTTGAGTCAGTTGCTCTATCTGTTTGGATGATAATGAAAAGATATAGATAATGAAATCAAGCTAGATAGTTGAGTAACAGCAAACAATTTATTTGTCATTCTGCTTGTTTGCTAAATGATCGAGTGGCCTTGTTGTTGTAGTGTTGTTTGGTTGATGAGAAAAGAAAGGAAAATATTAATGTTGACTTGAGGTAATTGGTTGGCTGGTGTCGAGTCAGTTACTTTTATATGTTTGGTTGATGATGAAAAGAAATAGATAATGAAATCAAGCTAAATGGTTGATTAACGGCAAACAATATGTTGTCATTTTGATTGTTTGCTAAATGATTGAGTGTCCTTGTTGTAGTAGTGATATTTGGCTGGTGAGAAAAGAGTGGAAAATATTGATGGTGACTTAAGGTAATTGGTTGGCTGGTGTTGAGTCGTTTGCTTTATGTGTTTGGTTGATGATGAAAAGAAACAGATAATGAAATCAAGCTTAATGGTTGAGTAACAGTAACTGATTCAGTTGTCTTTCTGTTTGTCCGCCAGACCATTGAGTGGCCATATTGTTATAGTGTTGTTTGGTTGATGAGAAAAGAAAGGAAAATATTGATGGTGGTTGTGTCTGCTTGGTTGATGATAAAAATAAGCAGAAAGTGAAATCAAGGTAAATGGTCGAGTAATGATTTCCAGTGAACAATCAACTGCCTTCTGTTTGTATGCTGCATTAGTGGCGGTTCACTGGTTTGTTATTGGAGTCTTTGGTGGTGAGCCAGTTACTATATCTGCTAGGTTGATGATAAAAAGAATTAGATAATGGAATCAAGCTAAATGGTTTAGTAACCGTTTGTCCTTTTTATATGCTAAGTGGTTGATCCAGCCAAAGATAAAAAAACAGTATTGGCTCGATTTAAGACATCAAACAGATTGGTGTTAATATTTTGATATGCTACAAACTTTGAAGTGTTTCATCTTACGTGGAGGGGTTGCATATGTGATCACTGATCAATGACCTTTGTCCCTTCTGATTTACAGATTCTGGTGTAGACCCAGCTGCTGATGGATTACAAGTCACGTCAGATGGGAAGCCTAAAATCCTTGATGTACTTGACTGGTATGCCTAATTTTATATAGTCATAGAGTTGGTGATTAGAAACTCCCTTGAGACCAAATGTACTAATCAAAGTCCTTTAATTCAGCACTGGAAGTGGAGATGTGGATACCTCAAAGGTAGTGAAGGCTGATGCAGATGGTTGTATTCGTGGTGCTTCAGGTCAGTGTTGAAATCCTGACTAGCTTCTATATTTATGCACGAACATCTCAATTGCACATTGTTCATAGTGTATTGGATTACTGCGGCGGCTTTATGCAACCTTTATTTGTTAGACAGTGTCAGTTTTCTTATAAGATACTGATAAGAATCTTTGGTCCTTGTTTCCTTGCTGAAACAAGCGAATAAATAATTTTCGTAACCTTCAAACATAATTATGTTGTCTAAAGTTTATTTTCTAGTTGTTTTCTCTTCTCTGTTGGTTATGTCACAACAGCAAATGAGTTTATGGCTAAGAATGAAGTCTATGCTCTATGATGTTTTTTTCTTCTTCTGAATTTCTTTATCCTATTTTTGCCTTAGCTAATTATGGATACAAGCAATGCCATAATTATTGTCTTTATAGCTGCAAGCACTTTGGACCCAAATGGTCTTAAAGAGGACCAAATCATGTAATCAGAAACCTCCTATTTCGTGCACTGTAGAATTATATTTCTAATATTCCTTGGTTAAAAAATTGAATTCATAAAATATATTAAATACACATGTTGCATTGCAATTGAATGCAATATGGGCACTTTTATCATCACGTATGTATTAAACCTTGTTAAAAAAAGAAGTCAATATAATTGAGAAGGAAAAGAGTACTTGAGAAAGAACTTGAGATATTATTGCTTGAGAAATGAGATGGTTAACGTTGTTTGACTGTATCTAATTGTATTGCTAAGACAGGAGTTCTTGACAAACGAAAGACAGAACCCTTATTTATTGACAATCTTTCCTTGATTGTTTCAGATGCAATTTCTGAGTTTTATTTTTGGTCTGATTCCCAAGTTTCTTGATTGACAACCCTCTTAGTTCTGTAGTAGCTCAATTCCTGGGAGCAAGTGCACCGTAATTCTGTGCCATTCATATGAATAAACTTAAGGGTCTGGACCGTCTGGTTGCTGGGGCAACAGTATCGTCAAATTCTAAATATCCATAGTACATGCACCATAATTGCATATGGGTTTGTTATGAATTAAGTAGCAGGTTTTCCTTGTTATTTGATATTCCTTTTTCCTTGTGTACTTCTTCCCACTTTTATTACGTGAAATAATTGCAGTGTTGATGTATTTTCATGGAAATATATAGATATATATATATATATAGGGATTGAGGATCCTAAGCCACCAATGAGATTATGACACCTTATTTAAAATGCTTGAATCCAGCGGGTCGCTCCACTCCCACAAATTCACTTGGGTGGGTAAATGAGTATTTTAATGTGGTGGCAAGCTCTCATTGGCTTGGTTTAGGCTAAGCCAAAAAATTCTTGGCTTAGATTCCTTATTCTCTCTCTCTATATATATATACACACACACACACACTATTATGTATGCATGTATGACAACTCTATCAACCATTAAATGTGATTTATACTATTATTCCAAACAGGGGGCTCCCTGGTTGTAAACTCTTCTTGGAAAAACCCTTCCGGTGATTGGCATGTTGGTTACAAATTGGTGTATGAGCTATTTACAAAGACATTGACTTCCAGATTGAAGGTATGTACTATCCTCACTATCCGTTATTGCAATCCTCAAAGTTTTCTTTCCATGCTCATATTAAACTGGTGGATATACAAAATATTTCCTTACTGTTTATTTTTTCTCAACAGAGAGAAAGGAAGAAAAAGTGGGATGAAAAAACCCAGGAGGAAATCGCTAAGGCTGTAAAGCATCTTGATGAATTTGATCAGGTTTTTCTAGTCTTCTGGATGCTGCTTGTATATTTCTTGCATACCCACCTATTTGTCAAGTTACATGATTCTCATATATAGCTTTTATATTGTCATACAAGCGCATTCCATATTTACTATTAAATTCAACTCTCCTGTTTAAAGAGTATGTTTTCTGATGTTTGATCCATGTATGGCCCATTTTTTTTATATCATTTTTTCTCATTCATATGTGGGGACTTCATTTTCTTCCAGTTTCCATGAGTAGTTGGCTCCGAGTTTAACTGAAACAAGCATCAGTCTTTTAATGAGTTGGCCACAAAAGTGAGAGAAATGCTAAAATGATGTGCTCAAAGTATATTTAGAATTAGACCTTTATGAATGTGTGATAGAAAGCTCCTGCTCTCCTGCTCCTACATATAATACTAGCCAATACTATCTTGCTTGAATGTGCTTGGGTTGCATGTTTCATCATCTATGTCCTGTTTAAACTGTTTGTAAACCTTCTCTCAGAAACACAAGAAAGTTGAAGATGCAAACTTGAAAAAGTCTCGTGAAGACCTCCAAAGCAGAGTTGATATGCTTCGAAAACAAGCTGATGTGGGTGCCTACCGCTCTAGAAATATTTCTTTTCGTGTTATTTTTTAGGGGAAGTAATTGTTTTTTTTTTGTTTTGTTTTTAGAGCTATGATGACAAAGGGCCAGTCATAGATGCTGTTGTATGGCATGATGGAGAAGTATGGAGGGTTGCTCTTGATACACAGAGTCTTGAGGATAATCCAGATTGTGGGAAGCTTGCTGACTTTGTACCCCTAACTAATTACAGGTACTTTAGCATGATCATTATGCTTTTAGGAGTTCTTCATCTTAACAGTGATTATAGGATGGAGTTGAAAGGAGTATAATGCTACACATATCAGTGTAAAAGGGACAAAATATTTTGTGACTAATTATTTTCTGCTTTCTAGTCTCAAGCTATCTGTGAACAACCGGTGAGGTAAAGATAATTGTGAAATGAATTGGTTAGCTATAGTTGTTCTCCAATTCAGAAGCAAAACATAATGAACGCGGACCCTTGAGCAAAACAGGTTGGGGCATATAAATGGTCAGGGTTGCTAGGGCGTCCCCTAGAAGCAACAAGCTGTGTGAGCGCCCAAATGCAGTGAAAAATATGCAAGGACTCTCATCTTGATGGACGGGTTACTTGTACACTAAGGGAACTGGAAGATACTATAGTTAGATGTAGAATTCATATATTATTTGCTTCTAAGAAACGAAGTGGATAGGGGAGAAATCTTTTTTTTTTATTAGCAAGCGTAACAACTGAGGCTCGAACCTGAGACTTCAAGAGAAGCAAGCGCTTAAGCTACTTGCCCTGATGATGGTTGTTGATAGGGGAGAAATCTGAAGAGAAAAAAAAAGGGTTATAAGCTTTGGTATACCGGAAAAATGGAAATAGAAACAAGGCTGAAAAAAATCATAGGGTTCACAATTTAGAGAGTTTGTTGTAGATGTTAAAAGAAATGATGATAAGATCTTATGCGTCAAGCTAGTTTTAGATTTAGAGGTGCTCGACATAATTAGTGCTTATGCACCACATATAAGAGTAGATTAATAACTAAGAGACAATATACAGAAGATTTAGATGAAGTGATACAAGGGATACTTATTGGAGAAAATATCCTTTTTTGGGGAGACTCAAATGGACCCATAAGGAGGAGTAGACAAGGTTTTGAGAGAATGCACGGGGATTTGGTTTTGGGGATAAGAACGAGGTAGGAGAGATTATTTTAGACTCCGCTATATTATATGATTTGTGGTTAGCAAATACTTGGTTTAAGAAACAAAATGCACACATAATTAATTTTAGGAGTGACTTTATTACTAGCCAAATAGACTATATTCCTACAAGGAGAGAAGATAGAAGAAACAAAGGATTGTAAAGGGATCATAGGTGAGCACTTTGCAACAAAACATGTGATAATGGTATTAGGCTTTTACCTTATGAAGGTTCTTAGGACAAATAAAACTTTAGTGAGCCTAAGATGTGATGATGTAACTTAAAGAAAAAAATCAAATCAGTTTTAGAGAGAAGATGTCCAAGGAATATAAATTCAGCAAAACTGAATATATGGAGTGTAGTTTTAGCAAAAATAGGAGGGGAATGGTGGTTCAGTTATGCTGGAAGATGAGGAAATTACTAACAGTGACAATTATAGGTATCTTGGATATATAATTTAAAAGACGGAGTGATTGAAGTGGATATTAGAAATAGAATTAATGCAGTGAAGAGGATGTTAGGATCAACCGGACAAAATTTCCATACCTATAAGAAATATCAAATATGTAGGGAAACTTGGAGTCAAGTGACTAAGAAATATCTATAACCAAATATTGAGAACTAACAAGATATTTGCGAGTCATACAATGAAATTGTGGGAAAGAGTAATTATACATAAGTAGATAGTAGAAGCTAAGGTTTCAGAGAAATAATTTGGTTTTATCGAGTAGATCCACTATGAAAGCTATTTTTTCTATTGAGAGGATTTAAGGAAAAGAATAAAGAGTAAGGCAAGCAAACACTTGCACCTATCTTTTTACTGACCTGGAAAAGGCACATAATAAGATTTTTAGTAAACTTATGTGGCGAGTACTGAAGAAAAAGGTGTACATCTTAAATATTTTAAGTTAATCAGAGATATGTATGAAGGAGCATCGACTAGTGTAAAAATTAATGGGGGAATTAAGAGGGAATTTTCCATTTCCTTCTGCCTTGGTCATTTATGAGCTCACAAAATCTCTTCCAGCTGAGGTCACCTGGTGTATGTTGTTTGCTGATATTGTTTCAGTTGCTGAGAGTAAAATAGGGTTAATGCCAAATTAGATGAATGGATAGAGAATTTAGATTCATAGGAGTTCAGAATGAGTAGAACCAAAACTGGATTTATGAAGTGTAGTTTTATCAAAAGCAAGAGGATGAATAGTGATTCAATTATGCTAAAAGATAAGAAAATTACTAAAAGTGACCATTCTATGAATCTTGGGTCTATAGTTGAAAAAGACAGAGATTGAAGAGGATGTTAGAATAACATTAATGCAGAGTGGTTAAAATGGAAGAGAGTCTTGGGAGTTCTTTGTGATAACAGAATGTTTCTAAAGTTGAAATGAAAGTTCAGCAGTGTAGCTATATGGCCAACTATGCTACATGACATTGAATATTGGGCGGCTCCAAAGAGGCTATAATGTCATAAGATAAAGGGTAGTGGAAAAGAGAATGTTTATGTGGGAATTATGATAACACTAGATAAAAGATGAGTCTATTTGAAGAGTCGAGGTAATGCCAAAATGAAGATAAGATGCGGGAAACCGTTTAAGGTGGTTTAGACATGTGGAACATAAGGATATTAGAGATACCGTAAGGAAAGGCGAGACAATTCAGTTTGGACAAACTAAAAGAGGTAGAGATAGAGATCTAAGTTTACATGAGATCAGTTGTGTGAAAAGACATAATCTTATTTGACTTAAGAGAGTAGATATCGTCTGATAGACTAGAGTATAGAATATGGGCAGAGGATTCTAGAGAATTTTGATTAAGGATTATTGTAGACGACCCTAACATTATTTGCAAAATGACTTGGTTGTTGTTCTTGTATGCCTTTTGATGGGTAAAAGAACTTCACTGGAATATAGTGAAATACAAGTGAGAAAAGCGGTTAAACCGAAGTGGATGTCAGTGTATTCTGAACAATCAGCTTCATACTTACATCGCTGTGATCATGCACAAGTGCTTGTTATAGTTTCTTAGGTTTTACTGAACTCTCTATTTGATGGAAATACTGAGACATAAAAGGGTATAGAGAATCACCTTATAACTTAAGTTTCATCCATTTACCCATGTGCAAATCATGCTTCTTTTCTTAACTAGTGTCGGGCCCTGTAAGTAAGAATATTATCCTCAGATGACTCAAAAGTCAAAACTGTCCATAAAGAAACAATTAAGATCTCTCTTTTTTATCATTTTAATTTATTGGTTGGGCTGAAGGGAAAAGGTGAATTGATTTTACCAGAAGCCTTAGTAGTATTAATTAGAAATGCTTACTGCTACTGGGCATAGGAAGAGGTCTTGAAATTCTGTAGATTGTGGCTGTCAGATGGTGCTTGAGAGAGAAGACACTACTTGGGGATTCACAGTGGGGTTACTTTTTGAACAGTGATTTGCACTATAGCCAAAACCATGATACAGGACTTCTTTTTAAATATATTTTCTTTGTTCATTCATGCGAACAATTTGTGATGCGTAGTTCTGTTTAAACATTTGCAGCGCATTTTATTAGTGAGTTCAAAGGAGACCTTTTGGGGCTAAGGAATTTTTTTTCCTGTACTCATGAAAGTTTAGTTAACTCTATCAGAATACTCTTTCAGGATTGAGCGAAAGTATGGTGTGTTTAGCAAACTAGATGCCTGTTCATTCGTTGTTAACGTGTATGATGAAGGGAATATCTTAAGTATTGTAACAGATTGCTCCCCTCATGGTACTCATGTTGCTGGTATTGCCACTGCTTTCCATCCAGAGGTATTGGCATTTAGCTTGATGTTTATCTGTTTGTTGCACTTTGAATACAGCAAATTAATTTACCATTGGAAACATGTGATTGTTCTTAGGAGCCCTTATTGAATGGAATAGCACCTGGAGCACAGATAATCTCTTGTAAAATTGGAGATACACGCTTAGGTTCAATGGAAACAGGAACTGGCTTGACGAGAGCACTCATAGCTGCTGTGGAGGTGTGCGGTTGAACATGTATTCACATGAGATATTTGGAATTAGATATCCTATTGATGATTTTAGTGTGATGTACTTTTTGTCTGATTTCTCAACACTGGTTTCACACACAAGTATTCTAGCACATGAAACATTTTGGGAACTTTTAATTTTCAACATAATGCATCATAATGATGGCTATTAGATGTCTTATGCAGCACAAATGTGATCTCATCAACATGAGTTATGGAGAACCGACATTGCTGCCAGATTACGGGCGCTTTATTGACCTTGTTAATGAGGTATCGATTTCAGATCTTGAAGTTCGAACTTGAACAAATAGTTATTTATGTTCTCTTTTATTATCATTTTCAGTTTTTTTTTGCTTCTAATATGCTATACATGCCACCATGGTTGTATATAGGTGGTCAATAAGCATCGACTGATATTTGTGAGTAGTGCTGGTAATAGTGGACCAGCATTGAGCACTGTCGGTGCACCTGGTGGCACATCTTCCAGCATTATAGGAGTTGGTGCATATGTGTCTCCTGCAATGGCTGCTGGTACTCATTGTCTGGTTGAACCTCCCAGTGAAGGGCTTGGATATACTTGGTACGTTGGTATACTGACATATATCTTTGTTTGATTTTGATCTTGGAATACGAGTGGTGGTACACTGTCGATCAGTCACTTCATGGTCTTGGATTCTGAATTACCTCTCAGTCTTGTTTAAATGGTTGAAATGGGGTACAGGTCTAGCCGAGGGCCAACAGCTGATGGTGATCTTGGAGTCTGTGTCAGTGCTCCTGGTGGGGCTGTTGCTCCTGTCCCTACGTGGACACTTCAAGGACGCATGCTCATGAATGGCACATCAATGTCATCTCCATCTGCATGTGGAGGGATTGCTTTAGTTATTAGTGCAATGAAGGTACTTTGATATACATTATTTTACTGTGGTTTTTGTCCTTTATCAATAGCACTGTTATGTTTGCGTCCGGCCAATGCTTGTGGTATATAACATTCTCTATGCAGGCTGAGGGTATTCCTGTGAGTCCCTACAGTGTTAGGAAGGCTCTTGAAAATACATCTGTTCCTGTAGGGGAATTGCCGGAAGATAAACTCTCTGCTGGAGAAGGGCTTATGCAAGTTGACAAGTTAGATTTTGTGCTCTAGGCATCCTGTCCTCCATAAATGTAAAAAAATGGCTTGAACTTTTTCATGTTTGGAATTTATTTGACACTTAATTGTGAACAGGGCACATGAGTACTTGAAGCAATCTCGAGATGTTCCATCTGTTTGTTACCAAATAAAGATAATTCAATCTGGAAAATCAAGTAAGTTTATGTTCTCTATTCTCTCACCATTTATCTCTCTCTTCCTCAGTAACTAACTAGCAATTAATTCTGTCTCATCTTACTGAAGAACTTTTAGCCAAAATATGGTATGCTTAATTATTTTTCCAAGCAACTTAGAA
Source organism: Pelargonium nanum (assembly GCA_036897485.1). Classification (NCBI taxonomy): domain Eukaryota; kingdom Viridiplantae; phylum Streptophyta; class Magnoliopsida; order Geraniales; family Geraniaceae; genus Pelargonium; species Pelargonium nanum. The sequence continues at coordinate 2,424 of JAYMTF010001974.1, read as the reverse complement.
TTTTATATGACATGTTTGCTTTGTGGGAATTTTCTCTGATGTTGGGCGACAATTTCATCTTTCCTGCAATGGGTTCTACTGAGGCTCGTCATGGGCATTAGGTTGGGTTACAAATGTTTTGATAACTATTCACTGATGGCCAGGGAATTTTTCAGTTTGATTGTGGTATTGCCCTTAATTTGAATGTTATAAGGATGATCAGGAAAAAATTAACTTTTGAGAGATTTATATTGTCTGATCTGTGAAATGACATTTCTGACATGCATTTTGACTGCAGCTCCTATATCACGAGGGATCTACCTAAGAGAGGCTGGTGCTTGCAAACAATCTACTGAGGTAAGAATTTGTGGGTTCTGATAGTATTACTATATCTCTGGAAAAAAAAGAGAGCCAGTTTTATGAGTAATTTTTGTAAAGAACCAACTAAACTAAAAGCTTAAGCTAATAGTTGAATGACCAATTTAATTTTTATACTATAACACGCCCCCTGACGTGCAAGCCCATTATCGCTATGCATGTGAGCCCAAACACCCGTGCAACACAGGTCTTCTTTTCGCCTTGTGCTGTAATTTAATTATTTAATTAGGGTGGCGGCAGCGGGACTCAAACTTGTGGCCTTTAGGTCACCAAGGCTCTGATACCATTTAAACTAAAAGTTTATGCACAGAATATGAGAGTAGAATATTCCTATTTTAATGGTTAGCTTTGAGTTCAATCATACCTCTACTTTTGCCATTTGCATGGTATATGAACAATTCTGGCAAACAGTGCTAGTAGTTTCCACTATATCTGTCATTTCTACAGTCGCTGATATAATGATCTTTACAGTGGACGGTACAAGTTGAACCGCAGTTTCATGAAGGTGCAAGTAATCTAGAAGAACTAGTTCCTTTTGAGGAATGTATTGAGTTGCATTCCACTGGAAAGAGTGTTGTCAGAGCCCCTGAATATCTCCTCCTTACACACAATGGATGTAGCTTCAAGTTAGTTAATAATTACTTTTCCTTTTCATTTAATTTATAATTACTTATGTATTTCTCTATTTTATGTTGTCCGCAGCTTGTTTGCCGTATCACTTCCCTCCCCAATTTTCTTTTCTCTGGAATTAATTCACGTTATAAAGTTGTCAATATCCTTTTTCTTGACTTCATTTCCGGTATCTATGAGTATGCATTGCAACGGTGCATCCAAATCATTTATTTTTGATGCATGCATAGTACACAGAAGCATTCGACAAAACACATGTATGTGTGTCTGCATGGATGCTGCTATGTCTCTTCCTGTTATGAAGGTGTTCCTTGAACCTTCATCCTATTGAATGTGATCAGTCATACAGCTAAATTTGCCAAAGCAAGTCAATGGTTGGTTAGCTTGAGTTCAATCATTTGGATTTTCAGTCTTTTCGCAGTGGTATCCTAGTTCTTTTTGAATATATCCATTTGAATAACCACAATGTTTGGTGGGTCAGATACTCAGATCCATGGTTAGGTTGGTTGTTTATTACATATATGTTTCACCTGCAACAGTGTGATCATAAGTAAGAACTGAAATGAAATTTAGAACAGCATTAGAATTGAGACAGTTATATATGTAAGTTCTCTGTAAATTTATTGATAATTACCTGTCTAGAAAAATCTCAGGTAGAGAAGTTCTCCGGCCTGAATGACTTGGCTAGCGTCTTAACTTGATTCGTCCCCATGCCCGTCTGTATTCTGATCTGCTCTCTCTCTCTCTCTGATTTTTTTTCCAGACTTCCAGTTCTTTTGGGTTGAGTTATTTATTTTCCATTTTCTCTTGTTGTTCTGTGTTTTAGGACTCGCACCTTAACTTGTACTTCACCTTTCTTCTATGTGTCTTCAGTGATGCATTCTGCTATTCAGATATATTAACGGACTACTTTAGTATCTAATTTAGAATATTGTTTATTCTATCAACAATTTACAAGTTCTTTTCCCATTCTTTTCAGCATAGTTGTGGATCCTTCCAATCTTAGTGATGGTTTGCACTACTATGAAGTCTATGGAATTGATTGTAAAGCACCATGGCGCGGTCCTCTCTTCAGAATTCCTGTTACAATAACAAAGCCTATTACTGTAGTGAATCGACCTCCACTAATCTCATTTACAAGGATGTCGTTTCTGCCAGGTTATATTTCTGGTGCTGAATTACTTTTAGGGTTATGATTTGTTGTAATACCCTACCTGTCTGCTATATAATTGGCCTCTTGAGCACAACTGTTTAAACTTTGTAATGCTTGCATTAAATAACCATTCAAATCTTACTATGTATTGCATAGTGCCTCAGAACCCATATCTACTGTCAAAACTCAAAAGATCTACTTTTGTTCTTAGGTACTTAACAGCAGTAGATAAGTATTACTGCCCAAAGGGAGTATATTTTTTCATCTGAGATATTATATCATAT
>JAYMTF010001973.1:0-20360 GCA_036897485.1 Pelargonium nanum | reverse complement strand
AGACTTTCCTAGAATTTCTAGAGTCAAACTTAACCTTCTAAAGACGGTTCCAGAAAAAAGAAAAGAAAACTGAAAAGAGGTAAGGAATCTTAACTACTGCTAATAGAGCTCGATCGGTAATAGGAAAGTATTTACAAAGAAAAGAAAGGCAAGCATTTATGCTTGTTGAACAAAGTGAAGAGGGGAGCGCTTGTGTTTGGTCGACTTACTTGCTTACCAAGATTAGCAGCCGGATCTCATCTTATTCACTATAGAAACAACTCACTATCCAAATGAAAAACAATCTATTATCTACCCAGGAAGAAATGAGAGAATCCCAGATACAAAAGAAGGTCACAAAGAGAGTTAAACCAAGTAACATTGCGAAGGCATAATGATAGACAAAGCCACTTTGAAGTTGACTAAACCGACCAGACAGCCGTTGGAATGTATATGAGATCCCGTATGGACCCAATATCTCAATAGCTCCCTTATCTAAAGCTTTGAATGAGACCTCATATCCGAAACGCAAGAACCCTCTGACTAGAAAGTCATTGAAAACTTGATCAAAGAACCAGCGTCTATTGAAAAAGGTATAGAGTCGATTACATAAAGGACTCCTTTGAAGAGCTCGTTGGAATTGATCCGATACCAAATTCACATTATACGCAAGAATAGCACCTAAACTACTAAAGATAAGAGGTACCAGTTTCATTATCGTTGGAACAGCAAACTCAGACTCGGCAAGAATCTCATTTTTAGGTAGTACAAATAAAGAATTGGCCCAGAAATGAGTACCTAAACCAATCATCATGTCTTTGGCCAAATATCCTACAAAGAGACTTCCTATAGACAGAAGCAGTAAAGGAATTGCCATAGGAATGGGCGCGTCATGAGATCTAATGACGTCTCGCCCGGATGAAGGAGCTAGAAATGTTAGAACAAGTAACATAAAAGAGTAATAAGAAGTGAAAAGGACCGAGAGACTGCCCAACCAAAATGCAAAGTTACCATTGAGCGTATACTTACTATAAGCTAGCTCTAGGATCACATCCTTTGAATAAAAGCCTGTTAGAAAGGGAAAGCCTATTAGCGCCAAGCTTCCCACGAGCATCATCGAATAAGTGAAGGGTAAGTATGCGGCAAGCCCTCCCATCTTCCGCATATCTTGTTCATCCGACATCGCATGAATTACCGAACCGGCGCTTAGGAAAAGTAAGGCTTTGAAGAAGGCATGATTCATTAAGTGAAAGACGCTAACGGCATAGTTCGAGATACCGCAAGCGAAGATCATATACCCTAATTGACTGCAAGTCGAATATGCTATCACCCTCTTCAGATCGTTCTGTAAAATACCCGTCGTTGCTGCAAGGAATGAAGTCATTGCTCCTACAAAAGTAATCACAATTAAAGCTGTAGGCGAGTATTCAAATAAAGGAGAACATCTTGCTATCAGGAAGACGCCAGCTGTTACCATAGTAGCTGCATGTATCAACGCCGAGACTGGAGTCGGGCCCTCCATAGCATCGGGTAACCAAGTGTGTAAGCCTACTTGGGCTGATTTACCAACTGCACCAATAAAAAGTAAGATACAAATCAGAGTTGTCCCATGAATTTCCATATTGCAAAAAAGAAAGGAACCACTCGGTAGGGCTGCACAAGCAAAAAGAGTGGAAAAATCGACCGTTTGATAAAGAGTAAAACAAGCAAAGATACCCAGAGCTAGACCAAAATCTCCTACTCGATTTACAAGCATAGCCTTAATCGCTGACTTATCCGACTGAAGACGCGTAAACCAGAAATTTATTAACAAATAGGAAGAAAGGCCCACACCCTCCCAACCCAGAAATAATTGAAGGAAGTTATCCCCTGTCACTAGCATTAACATAAAAAAGGTAAAGAGAGATAAATAAGACATAAAGCGCGAACTGTGTGGATCCTCCGACATATACGAAATCGAATACAAGTGCACCAAGCTACTTATGAATGTAACCACAATGAGCATCACTACAGTCAGGCTATCGAACAGAGAGTCAAAAGCGAAACTCCCAAGGTTCTACAAGTGCTCTCCGAACCCTGCTAGATGGTTACCCATCACAGGGCTCACCAACCCATATTTCCACAGGTATTTAGGGCAGCAGCTCCCAAAATTAGGCCCCTTCCTTACTGAATCTCGGTAGTAAGAAGATAATAGAAAGCTCTTACAGCCAGAGATCAAGGGAGTACTATGAGCCCTCTGAATCACGCATATCAAAAGGCGCGGTTCACCGATTCCAACAGTTTGACTTAACGATACATAGATTCGGCTCGAACCCTTTTTTTAGAGGCCCTGACTTTACGGCATAAGCGCGTCCTCTTGTTACGCATATGCGAGCTTCTTAGACCAGGGGTATAGCTCTCTTCCTGACCTTGGTCCCCACTCCTTTCCAATCTAGCCTTTATCTCACCTGTGTATCGAAACGAAAAGGTACCCACAAAGCCTAGAATCTCAGGGCAATTCCAAGATAAATCTTGCCTCCCGGCATGCTCTTGTGCTCCCAAACATATAGGATATAGGAGAGGAGCCGAGTCCGCTTGACAATTCGCTGGCTTTTCGGTCGCCAAAGAAGCCCCAAGAAGCATCAAACATTTCCGATGAAATCCATGGAGCTACTCTTAGATAACAGGCACTAGCTCCCAGTGCTACTTCATAAAAAGCAAAAAACGAGAGGATACAAGAGTAGGAGACGCAGATTGTAGTTATGATGGCGCTCCCTTCCGATCCTAGAAACCTTCCGAAAAAACCTACTACCGAACTTCCTAGCAGGGGCAAAAGGACTATAAGTAGATACATGCTCTTCCTTTCTTTCTGGTCCAAGCAGTCAAAGCAAGATAAGAGCGGATCTTTCCTACTCCAAGTTAGCACTTGCCTCCCCTTTCCATTTCGTACACTGTTCCGAGGGTTAGGTAACGGTTATTTGCAACAATCGCACAACGAAAATGCCAAAAACCATTACCAATGTCAACCAAAAAGAAAAGAGGGTAACCAAGAAACCTAGATTCAATTCTGTAATTTAGCATTTGACAAAAGAACCCATTTGAGTCCAATTCTATATTCTGTTTTCAAAACAAAGGAAGAAAAAACAAGAGTCATTCGCTGCGAACCCGCGCTTCACGAGCAAACTAAACCCTGCTCTACCAATCGGAACAAGGAAGCTCTGTATTACTAAGAAGAAGTGACCCTGTAATAATACTATAGGATATTCTTATCAATTTCTTGTACTAGAATTGAACTATGGGACTCGAACCCTTGGCCATCAGGTTTAAAGTCCCTTGCTCTACCAACTGTCGGAATGTACTTTAAAACTACTAACCGGACTCCTGGAAATAACACCAAAACCTCTACTTTAAAATAAAAAAGGAAAACTTCACTAACAACCAGGCAAAAGCTTGTCTTTTGTTGCCGTAGAAAAGCTTTCTCTAACTGATAACTCGAAGGCTCCTATTAGGTTCTCTTTCACATGCGTATGGCTCAAGGAAAGAGCACCTTGAAGACTTAAAAACTGATTCTGCAAGCATCGGGTTAACAAAGTCAGTACTGTCTTTTCGCAGTTAGGTCTAAAGCATGATCCAGGTAATGATTCTATTATTGTTACACAGACGAGTAAACTAGTCCTAAAGTGTGCTTCTTCCTCTTTGGCTTTAAGAAGAAGTTCCTCGTTAGGAGTGAGAAATTGTTGCAATTCTTCTCGAATGGCTTGTAACCTTCCGTCAAGAATACCTTGGAAGGTTTTACCAAAGCTCTTTCGGCTGAGTATGATAAAAGTGATAAAACAGGAAGCTACTATGATTTCCTCGTTATATATAATAATTTGTTTGGAACTAAGTGTAATTATGAGAAGGGTAAAGTACAAGAGTTTTTTGGCAGTCGTCATTTCTTCTTCCTTTGGTTTCAAAAAAAGCGTTTGAATAGAATTACTGCAACAGTCTTATGATAGAATTACTGGCCGATAAAGAAGATAGCTAATTTAGACAAGCTTTCTAAAGATTGTTTTGACTAAGCAGAGCTTGGAGTAGCATTCCTTCTTTTCGTCCCGTTGTGGAGATGCTGCATGAAAACCTAGAGAAGAACTCGCTTTCTATTTTTCGGTAAACTTTTAGTTCACCGCAACCAAAGAGCAAACGATTCCTTTTACATTGCCTTTTTTTAAACAAGACAGTAGATTCGCACCATTCGGACGCTTGTAATAGACTAGAGCACAGAAAAGAGGTGCAGGTGCTAAAGCCCTTATTCAAAATGGATGCTTCTCCACTCTTTCTATCTTCGTCTTTGATGCTATTAGATTGGTAAGATAGAAGGTGATTTCTAAGTTTGAGTATTCTGATGATGCTTATGATGCCATTTGTATTGTTCCAAATAGCACAATAAAAAAACACGAAAAAGATAAGGAACCAAATCATTTGTGTAAAGTATGTGAAAGTATCGAGTTGAGGCATCTTCTGGATTCTTATGTCGCATTGCTTAGAAGTATGTTCTCTATTCTTCTTTTCTACTGGAGTCAAGGGCTTCGAACCCTTGCATCACGATCAAACTCACCCGTGCTATACAAACTAAGAAAATAAGAACATGAATCAGAGGAAATTCTAGTTTAACGAAAAAGGAATATTATATAGATTGCACTGAAAAGTACAAAAAGCTAGAGTCAACATGAATTAATAGAAATAATTACCCATTCTTTCTTTCAAGTAGGATCCATTTGACTTGTAGTAGTTGCCTAGCTCTTTCAAATTATAACAAAAAAAGACTTTACAACAAAAATCGATATGTAAATTATATAAAAAGGATGCTGGAAGAAATTATAAGCATAACTAGCGGTACCTTTTACGATATATCTTTAAAATATTAGACTTTACCTGACAAAAAGTCTTTCATTAAAACAATTATAGGAATGATTCAAAACCGAAAAAAGATTGAAATTACTAAAGAAGAAAATGCGCATTTAAGCTGGGAACTCCAGAAATGTACTAAGATTTATCAAGCTTTTTAGGGTATGCTCTTTGGATTGGAGGAGCTCTTGTTAGTATTAATTATTTATTACCTAAAAAAGTAAATTAGTAGTAAACTAATCAGAGATAAAGACTTCCTTTGGTTTTTAGCCTCTGCTATTTACTAAAGTATAGCTTTATCCAGTCTCTGTATTATATTAGGAGTTGCATTTGTAAATAAAATAGTACTGAGTAACCTTAGTAGTTAAAGGGAATTTGGAATATTAATTAGGAATTACCTTCACTTAAATATGCATACTTAAAAACTAAGATTATAGGAATTCTATCTTGAATGGAGGAAATATTTATAATTCATATTAGAAGCTTTACTCAAGAGTATACTTAAACTAGGATTTGTTTAAATAAGAAGTATAAGAGAGGTCCCTTATGCCCTTTTAATTCAAGTATTGCTTTTGTACTAATAAAAGAAATGTTATTTACCGATATTAAAAGCAGTACAGAGTCTTGGCTTTTCAAGGAACGCTCCTAGGACTTCATAAGCTAGATACCTGATTACCGGAAAGAGGACGTAGAAGATATAACGGCTCTAATTAAGAACTCTACTTAAGCCTTTAGTTTCCGTACCGGTAAAGAATCCCGCCTTAAGATTATTTTAAAATAAGGAGGGTTCGAATCCTGGACGGATACTCCTATTTATTATAGTGGTGAGCAAAAACCTTAAGCAAAAAGTTTGTTCGTTTGTAAGCTCGACCTAGTTTCGGGTAGAAAAAAGGGGGTAATATATAGAACTCAACACAAAAACAGAGCTGTTTAGATAGATTGTAAGTCGCGAATATTATTTTATAAGAACAGGAGATATTATATTATAATATAAAAAAGAAACCTTTGCCTATAATAAAGTAAGTCTTATTGTTAGACAAATTGACTAAACAGGATTCTCTTTTCAAATTACTAGCTGGAGAAGTCAAGGAAAATTATAAGTATAATTAGTGAGTTGTTACAGCGGCCTTGTTGATACTTCACTAAGTAAAGGATAAAATTAAGAATATTGTTGATTGCACTTATTTGTGTAAATAAAAATCTAGTACTAGTAGCTTCTAATAACAATTACACGGAGATATATGGTATACCTCAAGTAAGGAGAGCAGCGCATATAAGATTCGAGTCGTGTAGTAAATCTAAGCCTTTTTTCATTCAGACAAGTAAAAGAAATACAGCGAATAATTCCCTAGAGGTCCTCAAAAATGCTATAACCAGGGTTTAGTTCATGAACACGAGTAAGGGGCGAGTTCTTTAGCAGGTAATGGAGTAAATTACAAATTTGAGAAGGGGATAAGTTCGATCAAGCTGTCTTGAAATTTTAAAAATTTATTAGGCTTTTGCTGTCAGTAGATTTTTCATAGCGCAGCTGTTTAATTCAAGCAGGGTATAATGCTATAGGGTCCTATTAATTTAGGCTGTCAAATCTAAGGTATGGTACCCCGGGAATCTCCACGAATATAAGAACTCCTAATATTAATAATATTAAAAACTAGCTTTAGTTTTTGTATTTAATATGAGTATATATGAAAGATAAAATAATAAGCAAGTATTCTAAGTAAGATCAAATCTAGCAATGCTAAAGACTTGTGGATAGAATATTTAAAATTAGGAGGCCTTTTTCGTGCACTATATCTACATATTTTGGTACCTCGCGTATAGATCCCCCTACATTTATGAAATTAACTTAGGTTTTCCTATAAATAAATCGAACCGGTATAAATAAAAGGAAGCTTCCTCTATACTTGTCAAAGAGTCCTATTAAGGATATAGAGAAGAGCTTTCAACCGGTACATTTAAGTCTAGCTTAGCTCCCCTGTACATAAGTTATAAGAAGTAGAATTGACTCTTTAGAATCTATAAATACAGAATAATATAGTTCGTATTTTATTTTGATTTCGGATTATAAAAAGTTAGATGCCTTATAATTTACGTGTCTTCTAGAGGTTTTTACTACATAAAAAGGTGTTCCTGTTCTTAACCCAAGAAGAGTAGATTAAGTTACTGGATTTCGAAAAATCTCAAGGACTTCCTTTTTCTTCATATAAAGTGTTATTATAAAATCTAGTAGTAAAAAAATAGAATTTTCCTTAATGAACTTACTTATTTTAGTTCTACAAAGACCCATAAATTTGATATTGTTTTATATTATGCAATTTGGGTAAAACTGCCCAGCATTTTTATCGGAAGTTAAATGAAAAGCAAGTAGAAAGCGCTTCGGTTTACCTATTTTTGACTTTTCCTACTTAGAGCTAGGTCAGTTTTATCTTTCTATTCTGCCTGATAAAGGCACTTTGTGGACGTGGTTTGATTATTAATGTCTTCTCTTATAGGTACTATTCTCCTGGTAGTATTATTCTTATGTCCCTTTCTTAAATTCTTAAAGGAATTCTATCTCTATCTAACTCCCCCATTTCCTGTAAATACCTCTTAAAAGACTTGAAAAACTAAGAAATCTATAAATCTATCTCTATATCTACTTCTTCTTATTTTAGGAATCCTCTAAACAGCATTCAAAGAACAGGCAACCTCTTAAGTTCTTTATTAGTCCCAGGTGCTAAAACAAGTAGAATATGGAGAAATCCCTTAGTGTAAAGACCTTCCTTTAATTCTAGCTAAACTAACTTCCTAAGGAGAATACCCCGAGGAGACTAAGCCTCTTGCACTTATTACCTAACCCTAAATAAATTAGTTAAGAAGCTCTTCCTACTACTTGCTCTTAGAGGACTTACCCAGGCTTTCTAAAGGATTTAATTACCAGCTTTTTTTATCAGGGATCTCCTATTTTTCCTTATGCTCTAAAACAATCTCGTATATAGAACACGAGAGTTGAATTTATTTGCCATTTGTGTGTAAACTTTTCAAAAAACTCTAGAAGCAAATTCAGCTTATGCTTTGAAGACTTTCTTTTGGTACTATACGAGATTTTCCTCTAATAAGTAATTGGTGCGAATTAAGGGCTTTACTTTCGGCTAAACTTTTAAGCAGCACAGTTAGTATATGAATAATTGTTTAGGAGCTCTTACTATCATTTAACCATTTGGGACAACCGCGTCCTCGTCAAAAGACTTTTGGTCTTGGGTTTGAATCCTATAGCTCTACCTTTTATACCGAGATTCCGTTAAATTAAAGTCACTCTTCGCGTGTGCAATGTTACTGGTATTCCTTGTAAATTTTACAAATTATTTTAAATCAGGTTTGACTATAAATAAAAAGAATTTTATATCAAGGAGAGCATACCCATTAATTTACTCAGTCGAATGGAATGCTTTATCGTACTTATTAAAAGGAACACCAAACTGAAGAGCTAGCTGAGTTTTTATTTGTATTGTTTTACACTTTGCAGTAAAATACATGTATATAATTTATAGAGTTTGCGGGTATTTATCAAAAGAGTACGCTAAGGATTTAAGAAAACTCTCCTTATATACATTTGCGTTAATGATCAGGAATTTTTAGGAGAAAAGTAATCAAAACAAAATGAGTGTAACTATTTAGTCACTGACTCGGGAAATACAATCAAATAAAATTTGAATATCTAGTAGATAAGAATTGAGATTCACTTTTTTGAATATTACTGTTTTCAAAGCTTTATAGGACACAAAGAGTTATCCAAAGTTTTGGCATGGGACTGAGAAGCAACTTAAAAGCGGTTCAAGTCCTATTAACCCTTAATAAAAATTAACGTTGCTTTGTTAAAAACCGGTTCAAAAGCCATACATAGGTAATCAACTGAAAAGATAATACTAATACGATATATGTGAAGTGGGAGATTTGACGCTATTAAACAAGGAATTTCGACTCCATAGCGGACTTCTTTTACGATAATTCTTAGCTTCCAATGAGTTACCTGGCTCAATTAGGGCTCGCCTTTACTGTGGTATACTTTTGGAGTAAATGGGATTCCATAAAATGGATGACTAGTTTGACGCAGGAAGTAATTCTAATAAAAGCACCTCTCTTATTATCGTAGCGATCCTTATATTTTTTAATATAGCCTCATTACAGCAACTATGATAATGTCATTACTTGTATATAAAGAGGGTCACATATCTCAAAATTAGGAATCCAAAAGTACACCGCCCAGTTATAATTTAGTGTTCTCCTCGTGTAAGACTCTCAAATTCCTACTTTTTTTACTAGCCCTTAAATATTCTCTAACGGAGCCCTTCGCCTTTCTGGATATTTTAGTAGTAATAAAATGTATCGTTCATAACAAGAATAAGAATCTTACGGGGCCCCACTAATTCGACCATAAACTTCTTGCGCTTTGAGAAAGTTTTCTTTATATTGAGAATTTTGACGAAGCTTTTTATTATGAATTAGTAAACGAGAAAACTGACCGTCTGGATTGGGATTGGATATAGTAATAGATAGAATATTATACATTAAGTTCGTAAGAGACAAAGCTCTTTTCAAGATCGCACTCAGATTAGGGTTTCTTAGTTAGCATACAGCTTCCTGTAAATTTCTTAGGAATGGCTCTTTTCTACCTTAGCATAAAGATATGCATAGTGTATGATAAATTTAAAAAATTTAGGTTTTGGAGCTACTAAACTACTAGAAGTTGCACTTGAGTTAAAATTTAGCCAGATTTACTCAACGGAGGCCTCTTATGGAGGGAGTCCAGTTAATTCGCAGTAATCCCGCGTGACATTACCATACTTGAAAAACCAAGATAAAAAAAGATCTCATAAAGTAAAACTCATGGGGTACAAAAGGACTCTACTAAACCCTGCTTTTTGACGAAAAGGAGTACGAATGTTAAGACTCAGGATCGAGAAATGGTGGGTATGAAAAGGTTATGCGACTAACGTAAGATCTTATATTGTACTATAAAGGAAGTGGGACAAAAAAGTAGGGCCCCTACCGTTTTCGAACCCATAGTTAGTGCTCTTAAACAGTTCTTGTTTAAACCGCTATTAAAGAATTATACTATCTGAATGTCTACTAATAACCTATAATTCCAGAAAGGGCCTAGTCAAGCACTAATTTAAGGTATTTAAAATTAGGATTAAAGATATTAGTATACTTTTGAGTTTTCACATCTTAACCCTGTCAATAATGGTATAGCTACTAAGGAAGCCTTGAATTGCCTTGGTTTACTCCTACTCTTAATTCTTAAGCAAAAGTTTAGGATCCTCTTCTATCAAATGTGTTTGTTACTTCGCTATTACTAGCGAGATAAATAATATGCCAACTAATTTATACAGCCTTTTAGGAGACTTACAAGATACCTCATACCATTAAAAGCTCCTTAGTTTAGCAACTAAACTAGGTGAATAAACTTATTATCCTAAAACGAAAACCCTAAATATAAATATACTAGCTATAATTTAAAACTCCCTTACTAGTAAAGAGTAAAGTATTAAAGTTACCAAAGCCATCGTTTTTTAAGAGTTTCAAATTTGATCAACATAGCATTCCTTTTTAAGTTCTAATATCTAATTAGTGTTGATGTCCAACTAAATTTCCATATGACAAAAGTTCCTCCTGAGTCGTTACCCTGTAAGCTTTTGTAAAAATAAGTAACTAGTACAAACCCACTTTTATTATAATACCAAAATTAGACTTTCCGGGGTTTATTAACAAAACAAGATAAACCCTGGATTTTCTTTACGCACTCTAGGAGCAAATGAGTATCTACTTACTATCTGAGAGTTTTACTCTACTAAAAACAAGAAGAAATAAACTAAAAACAGAATAAGAGAGGGTCCCTTTTTATTTATAAAATTTGTTAAAAAACAGGATTTAAACTCGTTACCAACCCTTACTAATGAGTTAAGTCAGCTCTATTTTATTACACCCTTTCTTATTCGACACTATCAGAAAAGCGAGAAAACTCTAGAACGAAAGATTGGGGCCAGAATAGTAACCCGAGGGTCCCTCTATTCCAAGTATACTTTTAAGAAGAGAAGATTTGAATATATTTAAGCTAGAGAGTTGTAAAGTTGGATATATAAGAATGCGCTAATTGGATGTAGTTTGACAAAGTATCTACAAAGTTCTGATCTCTTTTTCGTTCGCGTATACCCAGGAAGCTCTTTGACTTAAACCTTACTATAATTATGTAATTAAGATTTGTTTACTAACTGATAATTTGGCAGTAACTACAACTGCTACCCAGCAAATAATAAAATCAAACTTACACAGAAGATACCCCGCGTTACTAAAGTACTAGTTAATTTTGTAGTAATAAGCAGGAACCTTAGACAAACAACCACGTATCTCACTCTGTTATTTTACGTTATCTTTATCAGCATATCATTAGAAAGCATTTTTTTCTTGAGCCCTGTTACTACCGAATCAAGGATTTTGTTAGGTATGTTAAGTTCATTTCAATTACTCTACTGAAAAGGATTTTAGAATAAAAAACTTGTGCTTAAAGGTACAGTAAGACTTCCTAGAAGTAAGGTAGCGGGCTCTTTTTTGATGGGGGACTTAGATTTAGTTTGATTAAGTAATTATTACACTAGTTTCATAATTTTAGTATTAGATACTTGTCTTTTTACAGAAAAGTAGGAAACATTTGGGTTTAGTCTGCTTGCGATAGGCCCTTTTCTCATAGTATATAATACTGGATCCTTAGAGTAAGAGGTGACTTAAGGGTTTTATCTGGATAAAACTTATTTTCTCAATTAAAGGAAGGTGATACATATTTCTTACTTTTATAGTAACAACGATTCAAGAATAATTTCAGAGAAAGTTCTAGAGTTCCATATCAAAGGAGTATTTAAAAGTATATCGGCACTCGGTCCATCTAGCCCAAACCGATGGATACCTAATAAATAAACACTCTAAGACCCATAACGCTTTAAAAAGGAGACATAACTAAGACCTTCCTTTCAGGAAGCTTCTCTTGTGGAATGTGAAAAATTTTGTTTAATAAGTTTGTTTATAAGGAATTAATCCTTTATTTTTGTACGGAAATTAAGAAATGTAATAAGGTCAAAGTATATAAATATAAGTTTGAGCTCTTAGTTTTAGTTAGTTTTTTCAGGTGTATAACCCGTTTTGATCAGAAAAAAGTTTTAGCTGAGTATCTTACTGATGTTTTTATATGATCCATTTAGCTACCTTTTTGGAGAATGCCTTGATTTGGACGTTGTCTAAGTCTTTTACATACCTGCTATCTTAAGAATATTTACTACTGAATCCTTGTCAATTAACTAAATTGGTTTAGGATCAAAGAAAGGTGTCACATTCACTTTCTATAAAGAATTTTTTGTCCCATAGGGTGTCTCTCAGAACTCCTTGAAAAAGCAAGGAATAGAGATATGCATTCACTCACAAATCAGGCTTTCTCTGACCTTACGGGGATTACTTGTCGAAACTTTGTAAGAGGGAATCCAGCTAAAATGGGTTTTCTTGGGTTATCATTAATACCAAACTACATTTATTACTATCATAGAGTAGAACCATAAAATCTTATAACAGCACTAATACCTATTGAAATTAAAAAGGAGTAAAAATCTCAACATATAGTGGAAAAGCTAATGTAATCATAGTGCATAGGTATGCTTCAGAGAACAAAAAGGCGAGTACCTTAATACAGTTTAAGGATAATAAAACGGGGTCTATTAAGAAAAAGGTGCTCAAACCCCTGTTATCAGGTACCTATGGAGTACATGATTTATCAAGAGCAGGGTCTTAATTCTACATAAGCTATCACTCATTTTAGTTATACGAGCATGGGCTCTGAATAAAAAAATAGGGGCAGTTAGAAGATTCTGTGAAAAGTTTAATTATCTAAATCTGGAACAACAAACCTGTTTATAGTATACACATAAAGTATATCCATTTGGAGAAGTCTCGAATAATAAATAATAGTTGAAAAATACGTAGTTACATGACAAACATGAAATTTAAAAGAGTCCTGCCAAGATCTAGAATCCTTAGAAGGCTGCAGTCCTCGGAGGTACTAAACGCATTAAAAAAAAGGAATTCTTCTTTCTCTAGGTCTAGAAAGAAACTAAATCAAAAGAATTTTCTAGGAAATAGGTTTACAGTAAGGCTTTTGTGTTCCTTTGTTTACCAGTTTCCAATTAAAGTTCTCAAACTAAAGGCAAGAAAGTACTCATTTTGTCATGAGGCAAGTGTAAGCTTGGATCTAAAGGAACTGAAGAGTAGACTAGTTATAGCTCCGAACAAAGTGAGGAGGAGTGGCTTGTTTGTTTTTCTTGCTTATACTAGTATTCTAGATTAACTAGTAAATAAACTATACAAAGCTCTACTGTTTGTGTATCCTGTGTATCCCAAGAGTAATCTAGTACCCATCTCAAGAGCTAGTGTAACCGACGATAAGACCCTATTTAGACTCAAATTGTTTAACTTGTTCTAAGCTAGGACATTTATTGGGATAAAAACAAACTAAAAATTAACTTTATACCTTGTTGTAACCGGGTTAGGCTAAAGAACTTCTTATAAAATTATATATATCCCCTAAGACTATAAGAGTAAGAGCTCTTTAAGTAACAAGTCAAAGGCTTTATCATTTATATCAGCTAATAAAGAAATTTATGGATTCGTTAAAAAGGACACTCTAGCTACACTCTTTCAGTTTCCTCAGATGTGTCCTATTCTCGAAGTTCTTCATACTAAATGAGTTTTAAATCCTTTGCTTCAGTAGTTAGTAGAAGTCTATTACTATAGCGTAATTGTTAGGATATATCCTTAGCGTACAAATATAATGACATTATGTTTAACTTAACACAGGAAAATCCTGGAATCGGGGCCTTTATATAAAATAAGAGTATTCTTTGTACCGGGATTATGTAACTGAGAGCCAAAACTTTTAATTGAAAATATAAACAATACAACGTGAAAATAGTGCTATGATTCTACGGTTCATTTCTACACTAACCTACCACTCATAGAATTCGCACTCGGCAAAAATTCTTTGAGTAAAAGTGGAATAGCGTCATGGGACTTAAAGTAAATATTTGACAAAAGGCATTTTTATAATCTTTAAATCCCAGACTTAAACCCCTTCCTCATGCTTGCTCTTGGTTTATTTCATGGTCCATGGGGAGTTAACAAACCCTAAGAGTATGATCTAATGCAATACTTAATAAGTAGAGTAGATGTCAAGCAAGTAACCCTTTTCCCAAAAAAGCTCAAAGTCTTTTAAAACTCTACCGGATTTTTTTTACGAAATAAATTTAGAGTACTTCTACCCTGAGGAGTCAGGACTTATATCTTCTTTTAGGAATTCTTATTTGATACTAAGTTTGTAAAAAAGTACCCTATGTCCTAGGAATACAAGGGTTTACATATCCTTTTGTACTCCCCTTACTTTTTCAAAGTGGTAGAGCAAGCCAACAAGTTATCAGATGCCATTGGTTCAAGTCCTATTCTTATGTGTCAAACTGACATTTTTGATTATTCTTGGAATAAATGCCTACTCTCTCTCTGCTTATCCAACCCTATAGAAGGAGTAAATTCTTTTGCTAATTCTGAATAACGATGAGCTATAATTGTTAAAGGAGGAATTAGATGTTTTACTGTTGATTTAGAAAACAAGGTCTTAACTTAGACAACAAATAAGATTTTTAAGAATAAGAACTTACTAATTGACTAAAAAGCTATAGTACTGCATCCAGGATTCCTGGAAACTGGGCTCATGGTTTCCTGTTAAGTAACCGGGGTTTCAATAGAAAGTTTATCCTTCGTTTCCTAGCAAAGTGCTTCTTAGAAGCAGCCCGCTTTAATAAGGTAAGCTTTATTCTTTAGGAGTTGAAGTAAATAGTTTTTCTAAAGTAAGAATTCAAAGAGTATTCCTATATTTTATTTGCTAAAGGCTTGCTTATATCTTAAATGTACTAGTAGAACAAATTAATAAGGATATCTATTTAATGCCCAGCCTGTCGTTTCATTATTTTTCATTGACAGAAATTCCAAACGTTATAATGATTTACTTTAGCTTTCATTTAAATTATGTAAAGAGAGCCTTTTTCGGGAGTTCCTACTCGTTCTAATTATTTCTACTAGTTTTATAAATATAAGTAAATTACCCTTACGATAGGTACCTTTGCCTTTTGATGGAAACTTTCACGGATTTTATACATTTTTTACATTATACTTTCTATCTTAGGAATTCCTGGATATAAATAAGATAAAACATTAACTTGAGATATAGTCTGACTTACTTTTCCTTTGAGCAAATCCATAAACTGTATAAAAGAAAGGAGTGTGCTGAACTAAATTTATTTAATATGAAGTGTAACTAGAGTCTTAAAAGTACTAAATAGAAATCTTTTTTTAGTATATAGGAAGAATGCAGAAACAAGGAGTTTTTAGAATAAGTCTTTGTTAAAATTATTTACTCAAGAAATGGGTTACCTTAGCGAGGACTTGAACCTACGAAATCCACAAGAATAATACTTCGTTTATCACGCAAAAGATTTTAGCTTTCAAATACTTATTTATTAGTTAATACCTGTGCTCTATGTATAATAAGGATGCTCGGATTCCCTCAATAGGGGTGAACTTAACTGAGAAGAAAGTATAAAAAGTAACATTCTACTAATGTAAGTGATTTCGTTTCTAATAGTGCAAATAAGGTCTTTTACTTTTTTAATGCTGAGTTTTTCCTCGTTAAAGAGGGCGACTAAATACAAGCTACTATGTTAGAAGAATATCCATATCTGTCTACTTCGTGTAGAGTTTATCTCAACAAATCTATTGTCTTAATGATATAGGCCCTGTCTCTAGAATTGAAATCTCCTGCTAAAGTTTTTAAAGTAGGTAACTGAAAAGACATATAGTTTCCTTATACCAGTGAGAGAAGAAGTATCTCCAGCGTAAGGTAGGACAGTTTTTTTTAACTAAATAGAGGACGTGTTCAAAAGGTTCTATTCTCGTCCCTTCTAGAATAAGTAAAGACAAGTTTATCTGAAAAAAAATATAAGCACAACCCTAGATATAAAGATATAAAGAGTATTAAAAAGTTACGGTATTCTGCAGAGGATTGTAATAAACCGCCCTAAATAAGAAAATAAATTTGAGAGCATTTAACTACGAAAGAGTTCTAATTCAAACCAATGGCCTTAAGAGAAACGGGAATACTGTGTGCTGAAACCATACCTTTCTTATAAGTTCTATAAAAAGACGACTGCTTTTTCATCTGATAGAAAAGACAAAATGAGATTAATGTCATTATAAGTAGGAAGCGCCAGAGAAGGAGTCCCCGTGTATCGTCGGTAGCAAAGCTATGAACTGAAGCTAACAACCCGGATCTTATCGAAAAAGTTCCTAAAACACAACACAGAAAAGTCAGAATACTAAGAAAGTAAGTCCAAGACTGAAGCATAGGTCTACTAACTGAATGTATAAGAGCCGTGACTAATATCCAGGGTATAAAGGAAGCGTTTTCTACTGGATCCCAGAACCACCAACCGCCCCAGCCTAATTCATGATAAGCCCACCAACTTCCTAATAAGATACCTACGGTTAAAAAGCACCAACATGTCAAGATCCAAATTCGAAGAACTTCCTGATCCCGATCATCTATTTTTGTATTCACACCGGTGGTCCAAGAAAGATGAGAATTATACCTTTGTATTGGGATTTGTGGATAGTATAAAGCTAGAATTCCTTTTATCATTTTCGAAATACATAGGGCAAAGATTATAGCACTGGCAACGTCTCCAGCAAAGAGGCAAGGAGGATGTATAGCTAATATGGGATCTTGTAGAACAGGATTTAATTCTGCAAGCGGTTCAGTACAAACAAAGAAATTTCGAACAAAAGGATTGGAACTCACTAATAAGAAAGTTGAGAAAAACAAGGCAATCCCGATAGCTCCTAAGCTTTTCTTTTCCTCTAGAGAATAGGTTCTTTCTTTTTCATCTAGGACCATATGCAATAAAGGTTTCGTTTTCCATGTATCCTTCTTTATGAAGTTCA
The DNA here is from genome assembly GCA_036897485.1 of Pelargonium nanum. NCBI lineage: Eukaryota > Viridiplantae > Streptophyta > Magnoliopsida > Geraniales > Geraniaceae > Pelargonium > Pelargonium nanum. The sequence continues at coordinate 3,449 of JAYMTF010001973.1, read as the reverse complement.
AGGCAAAGGAATAAGAAAGACTCTCTTTTGGGCCTACCTGTTTTGAAGCGTTATGCTCTTTTGGCTTAGCCCGGTAAAAAAGTAGGAATCCATAAAAAGTTGAGATCCAACACCATGAAAAAAGACTCCCCTCATGATTAGACCATGTGCCCGATATCTGATAAAAGAACGGGGCATTGGCGCTTAAGACATTGTAATCGCCTAAATTATTGGAAATATGACAGAACAAAAGACCCATGAAAGAGAGAAGACAGGACCAAAAGGAGAATGTTACACCAAATCCTGGAGATTCCTTTTTACTGTAAGTGAATGCAAGAAAGAGTCCTAGGAAAAGGGAGAAGTGAAAGAATTCGTATAGGGACATTAATCTGGTTTAACTTTATTTAGACTTAGTTATTTACATATGGAGCCGCATGGTCGAGAGCTTGTGGATAACAGGGCTCGAACCTTTGGTCTTTCTTAATTAATTACCTTGCTCTAATACTTATTTTGAGGTTCTAATTATAGTACTTGTTTGATCCTCTGTGTTTACTATATAATACCGAGTATTATATAAGTATTTTTTTTTCTAATCGGGGCACCTCCCGTGCTTACCTAGCGATTGGGGTCTTTTTTGACTTTCATTTCTTTGGAATACGAATAAGGAACCAATTACCTAACTTTTTTTTCTATGCTTTAGTAGCTAAAACGAGCCCTTACCTTACTGCTTGCTTTATTTTATGGTTGTCATTTTCTTTCTATTGTTCTACTAATTAGATAGGAAATTGTTCTTAATAGGATTATTAGAATAGGTTTTCTTCTTATTTTATTTACTAGCATAGGGATTTACACTCGTATTTGTACTTTACAATTTTAATAGTAAGATACTTTCTCGGTATTCTGAGTTATTCGTACTTTTTACTTTACAACAGCTTGAGGAGCCTTTATAAGCGCGAGTTTTTCTATTTTTCTAGTACTCTTATTACTGTCGGAACCTTTATTTGTGTATTCTCTTTATCAAGAATTCTTAATTATCATTATTATTTGTAAAAACCTTTAGTAGCAATGTCCAACAATCTTAAGTAGTTTTAGAAAAGAACAGCTAGCAATCCATATAGAGAGATACTCCTTTAAAATGCTAGACTTGAAATACTAAAAGTAATTTAACTTAACAGCCTTCTTTAACACTTTTATTAAAGAATAGAATCCCCTTAAGATCTAATTTACATACTTTAAGAGTATAACTTAAACAAAAAACTATAGTGAACTCTCTTGAGAGGTTAGAGTATTTGGAGTATGTGAAAGAAACCATTTTACAGGAATAACTCCTTATTCTATTATTTCAAAAGCAGACTATAGCTACTAACTCTTAAGGTATACTCCTTATAACCTCTATATTACTTGCCAATTACAAAGAATTTGTCTTTTTATTATCTATAGTATCTATTAGTATTAGGATATAAGCACTTACTCGTATAAAAGAAGTCAAGCTTATTCCTCGATTTAGGAAAAGCACTTAAGCCAGTACTATTTCTAATCTAATAAACACCTTTTAGGAAACCTATTCATAAAGATACGCTCTCCACTGAAAGTACTTAGTTAACAATATTTTGAATCCCTGCATATATACTAACAAGAAATCCTATAAAATTGCTTGGAATGCTTATAAGATTGACTTACTATATCTGGAATTAGCTTTCGTATTTAAGAATTTCCTTTTGCCTTAATAGAAATGGTATTTAGATTTAGGTTTATTTAGGAAAAAACAAATATAAGTAATAATAAAGGAGTTAAACCTTAGGATTTCCAGTAAATAGATATTTCGAATAATAAGTGCTAACTTGTAACCGGCGGGTTCCCTTAATTAGCTGTAGATTTGTAACTGAGGTTTTCCCAAGCTTTATGAAATGAAGGCTTTTTCGAGCAAGATATAGTAACGTATAAACTTTATTTACTAATTTCTAAGTAGAACAATTTAAGGATACTTAAACTTAGAGATTTGAATTAAGCCTTTAAGATAGGACCTTTTAAGTGCTATATACCTAATGTGACATTTTTAGAGTCTAACTCATTTGTTTTACTTTACCTTAGATTTCTTTGCTAACGAAGTCCTATTAATAAATAAAGAGTTTACTAATCCGGAAATAAAGGGATAACCGGCTGGATAAGAGACTTACCTTAACCCAAAGTAACTAAAGGATACCTTGACTTAGACTTTCCTCATAAACCAAACAAGAGAGAGATTGCCTAATCTTTATAAAGCAAGAAAGTCCTTATACTCAAGAACATAATACAGATAACAACCCTTTTATATCGGGCTAAGATTTCCAACCAAAGAATTAGAATAAAGCAGGGACTCCTAAAAAAAAGTCTTTGCTAAGAGTTTGTTTTGAGTTTATTAGAGTTAACTTACTAAGATTTTTGTATTATAGTAATAAAAAAAGCCTTCCCCTAAATAGTATAGCCTTAGTACTGGTTTGCCAGTAAGAGTGAAGTAAGGGAAATTACTATATATAAAACTGTGGGACTGCATAAACTAATATTTTCTGACTTGTATAATGAAGAATGGGTTATTTATAGCTAACAAATTTTACTAATTTCTTAAAGAGCCGCTCGTTTAGGGACTCGATCAAAAAAGCTATCTTGCCTCTTTTTGAAGAGAAGTCAAATGTGTGATCTAAGTAAAAGATAATTTGAGATAGCTAATATCTAAAGAGGTTGAGAGTAATCCCACAGGAGATTTTGAGCTTTCATTGAAGGTTCAGGGATCTCCCGCGCTCCTTCCTCCTTTGTAATTTGGTTCATAACTTGTCTTGCGGTTCTTGCTCATCTTTCTTGCCTACGGCTCTTGTAAAAATGTTATCCTTTGAATCGATTATCCCTTCCACATCTTCGACCTGTTTGGTTATGGTTTTATCTATCACATCTTATCCTGGGGTTTGGGAAAAGTTCAGTTCCAAACCTTGGGGGTGGTGTTAGGCCTGTAGATGGCTGGACACTTTTGTACTCAACTCGGTAAAATATAGTTAAGCTCGAGCTCGACTCGGCTTGTTGACAATTTTCTTAAATTAAAATTCAAAGAAAAATTATTAGTACATGCCGATAAATATAAATTATTACTTTTAACCGTATAGATGTCTAAAAATTATATAAATAGTACTTGTACACACTACACATTATATGACATTATCAGCTGAAAATATGTTATTACAAACATATCATTATACAAGTTACTCATAAAATAGTGATTATAACGAGTTTTATTTATATTTTTAAAGAAGTATAGACAAACAATTATAAAATATAATATGTATTAATGTTAAAAAATATATATAAACGAGTCTAAACTTAGGAGGTAGGTCCTCACAAAAAAATTGGCTCGAGCTCGGCTCGTTTATTATACGAGCCTGAACTTAGGTTCGAGTTCGGCTCGAGCTCAATTATAACGAGCCTGAGCCGAATATTTAGCG
>JAYMTF010001972.1:0-20381 GCA_036897485.1 Pelargonium nanum | reverse complement strand
AACACTTCTTAGAAGTTAGAAGTGGCTTCAAACAACTTATAAAAGCTATGATTGTTTGCTAACAAAAGCTAAGAGAAACACTTTTAAATCATAAAACAAAAACAAAATTAATTAAAAACTAATTTTTGAAATGACTAAAATGTACATGATTATAAAAATAAAAAATTCACTATAACTCATTATTAAGGACATAGTTAGACTATGGATAATTCTCTCTCTATTTCTCATGTCATAAGCAAAAAAAATTGGCTTCTTGCAACTTCACCATTATTACACAAGTCATCCAAAATCTAGGTGAAAGCGAACAATGTGTCTAGCTTTTGTTTTTAACATTTGCTTATGTGACATTGTTTCATTTGATGAATAAGAGCTTTTGGAGGTCAAGTAGTGTTACCAAACAAGGCCTTAGACTCATTGTTTGCTTTCACCTAGCTTTTGGATGACTTGTGTAATGATGATGAAGTTACAAGAAACTAATTTTTTTTAGGGCTTGTTTGGTAACACCACTCAAAAGCCAAAAGCAGCTTCAAAGTAACTTCTAAAAGCGGTTATGTTGCTGAAAAATTTATGTAGAAGTCAATAGAAGTGCTTTTGTGTTCTAAAGCAAAAACAAACAAAATTTAGAATTATATTTTCTCACATAAGTAAAATGAACAAAATGTACATGCATAAAAAATTAATATACAAAAGCAAAATAATACTCAAAGTACAATTTTTATTTTTAATAAAAAATCACATGTCAAAAAATTTATATATTTCTTTTACAGATATAGATATAAACCATTAAAATTGTTCTGGAACTATGTAAAACAATATTTGGCTCACGTGACTATTAAAATTGTTCTGAAACTTAATATGTTTTCTATCTAAATGTTATTTATATACTAAAAAAACTCAACCTTTGTATGAAAAAGGTCAACTTTTTCTTTATAATTGTCAAATTTTTTCTAAAAACAATAAACTTATATACTAAAAAGGTAAACCTTTTTATAAGAACAAACAACATTTGTACTAAAAATGTCAACTTTTTCTTTCTAAATGTCAAGTTTTTTTGTAAGAACAGTCAACCTATATGCTAAAAATGTCAATTTATCGTACCAAAATGTCACTTTCATGTGATAAAGGTCATACTGAACTAAATAAAATATGAAAAAACATCGTACATCATTAACACCAGCATAATATATCACAATATGAGAGACAATATAGATAATTAACATGTCAAACGTGGGAGAATATATGGAAAACAAAATATATTATCTCTCTGCTTTTGCTTCTTGGTCTGACAAACGAAAATTTTGTTAGCTTCTTCACTAAAGTGTAATGATTGCAAAAGCTGTCCAAAATCACCCTAAAAGAAAACATGATAACCATATTTTATCTTCTGCAATGAGCTTATGTGACAACTTATAAATGGACTTGTCAGGGCTTCTTGCCCTTCAGTAGTGTTACCAAACAAGCCCTAAGTGTTACCAAACAAGGCCTAAGAGAAATGAGTGAGTGCCCTAGCTAGTGGCGCCGCCGCTGGAGACGACGGAGCAGGTCATGCCGACTCCTCCTACATGAAAGGTTTCTAGAGTTTTGGAGGTTGAAGATGAAGAAGATAGGAGTATTTTTCGTCTTTTAATATAGTAACATTTTTTTAATTGACGGAAGGAATGAAGAAAAGATCAGGGGTCCTATAGCTGCAATAGGGGTGCATAGTCCAGAAGGTGTCAAGAACAGAGGGTCATTCTATAACTACCCCAAGAAGATATACAACACTAACATTTTATATTTTTTTTTTCTCAAAATAGTTTAAATGACACTTATTTTTAGTAAGAAGGAATATGCAGTTTATTTGAATAAGAAAACTTTTATTTTTTACAAACTCCTCTTATATATCTTCCTATGTGCCAAAAGGTATTATCTTTGGGCGCAACATTCTGACAATGAGAAATATACTTTACGCCACAAATGCGATTGAGATACTTCGAATACTTCGAATTTATTTTAATTGTATGATTGATAATTGGGAGAAATTATAAGAACACCCGATGCCACCTTCTACACTAGGCACCCCTAAACTAAAGGTCTCAACTTTAGACTATTTTGAACATTTTCTCAACAATTTTGTCATTAACAACGTTAGTTGAAGTGTAAAATGAACAAAATAACCTCCAAAAAATCCTACCTTGTCTTCTTCCTCTTCCTTCTCCTGCTTTACCGTCACCTTTTCTCCACCACAATCGTCAGAGCTCGTCCCCCTAAACGGTTGGTTTTTGAATTTGTGTCCCAGGCAAAACCGATCGACAAGATGAAGCGGTTGCTGACGACACTCGACGCGACGACACAAATTGACAAGAACCAGGTTATGGGTGCACGACACTGGTGTGGCTGGAGTTAAAGATGAACGAGGAAGGGAAAATGAAGTTTTAAGCAGACAATAATTCAAAGATAACGAGGGGGTTTTCTTTTTGCTTAGTCTGGGTGCTCAACGGAGCTCAACCCGAAGAGGTTATGCAAATCAAGACCAACGATTTGGCGACTCTGTACAAGGTCTTTTTTTTTTTGTAAAATCATTCTTAAAACGGATGGGTTTTGAATGATGATTGATGGTTGTTTAATTTTTTTAATTGTTGGAATGATGAGATTCGAATGATGATTGATGGTTATTTAATTTTATTCAATATGAGTTTAAGGTATGATATTTTGGTTATTCAAATGTAATATATGATGAATTTTTTGGGAAAATGATGAATTTTCTGACAAAATGATGATTTTTTCGGCAAAACTAATGTATTTTTCGGCGAAACTTCGAATTTTCCGGCGAACTTCATCAACTTGTTCTTGAACTAGTAATGAAAAAGGGTAAACATGGGTTTTCAAATTAATTCCAACATGTGCCCATCACATGATCCAATTCAAGTCATTTTCTGTAAATTTTAACTGACGGAATGACTCATATAATTTACAGATTAGTCTAAAGTTGAGATCTTTATTTCAGGTTTGTTCAGTGCGGGACGTGACAAGTACATGGGTGATGGGTTGTTCCTATAATTTCCATCATTAAGTAAATAATTAGAACTTATACAAACTGCTTACTCATATTATTTTTATTTTGTATTTGAGTCAAGTGCAAATATAACCATAACATATCAAAGTTTAGCATGCACTAATCCGGTTTAATTCATATTCCAGTTAGATATGACTACGAGAACGTTAAAACTCTTCCTATTGAATTTTAATGCAATTATATTATGTGAGTAAATGAAATTCAAATGGTTTCCCACTTAATTGACTTAGGCCACTAATCATTTAGAGTTTGAGTGGTGTTACTTATTTTAAAGGATAGAAGATGCTACAATATATTAAAGATTTGTATGGTTGAAGAATAGAAGAGAAGGAGCATTTGTAAACATTAAAGAAAGTTTTATAGTTGAAGAATCTGAAAGAGAGATATGAAGTGTGGAGCAAGGCACATGGGAACAGTAGAGCATATGGAGAAGATTCAGAGCACTTTCTTGTTAAATTAATATTGAGTGAGAGCAAAGAGCAACAAGGAATAACATGGATCCACCCATATTCCAAGGAGGGTGAAGGGTACCCCACCCTAAACCTTCCAATAAAAGCATGTGAGGACCTTGTTGAAGGCCAGGCCAATTTGGGTCTATTGTAGGTCCCACACTCCACAACCATTAAATCACACAAAGTCTCAAATACAACTAATAATTTGGACTCGGATATGTGAGCGTTAGAAATTTGACCTGCATTTACGTAAGTTTGATGAGCAACAGAAAATAAGATAGACAATTATAACCATACTATACCGTATTAATTAGTCTCAATAGCTGAGTGGTATAGAACTAAACCTCGTATTTAATCATATTTAAAGCAACGGTACTATATGTAATGACATAAAGTTTAATAATAAATTTTTCTTAAAAATAGAATTAGATAAAAAAAAAGTAAAAAAAACTATCCTTGCGGTAATCATGACACATCTTTGCAATTTTTTCATGACATGCTTTCAACCCGCACATATGGGGTCATCATGTATAGCACGAGTACGAATAGAGTAAGATATTTACACTTTTCATGACAAACTCACAACTCGAATTTCTTGGTAATCGGTCATGATCCAACTTTTATACTACCTAATTAAAAAATCTAATATGAAATCCGAATTGTTATCTCCGCACGTAAGTGGAAACACAAGAAATTAGTCTCAAATCCACAACACAATTCACTTAAGGTACACTTTGAAAAATAAATAAATGGAAAAGGAAGTGAATGATTAATCCATCAATGAAAGATGACACCAAATCCAATACCATTCCCATACATATATCCTTTTCAAAGCCATTTGTCCCTTGTAAGCTTGTACCCACCTACTAGTACCTTTCAAACATAGAAAAGTTTGGAGGGAGACCTTAGGGATTGTAGGGAGTGGGAGCAAGCATAATATTTGTGGAGATGCTCCCATCCTCTCATTTATAGGGAATTTCATTTTGTAAGGACCTAATATCCTATGATTTTTATCATGGTTGGTTTGCAATGTGTTTGTGGACATGAAGTGCACCAAAGAATTTGGTACTACCTAAACCTAATGGTCAAATGCCATTTTGCCCAATCACATCCCTACTTATAATCCAAATAAGTTAATTATAGAAAAAGACATTTTAGTCTCATGTTTCTATGTTACAGTCTTCTCTATTTCAATAACTAATAATTATAATTTGACAATGATCTCGCAGTTACAAGTTTAAATTTCGAACTTAATCTACACTAGTGTTAGCAAAAACATTGTTTTTGTTAGTAACTCCTAAAGCTCAAATTCAATAATTAAAGAATAAAAATACAAAGTGACACCCAATGTAAAGAGATATAAAGATTATGATGCAATATAAACCAAAATTCTCCAGCCTATGTGCCAGAGTTGCAGCAATAAAATAGTATGATAATGCAAGGTCCACCATCACATAAATTGCTTATAAAATATGACTATAAGCCATCTATTCCCATTTGTCTACCATTATTTCTCTCCTTGCTTTCTGGATTTTTCATGTTGCCAATTTTCCACATCACACCACACATGGCCTCTCAATTAACCATGTTTTTCTGTTCCTTTTCTGGATTAAATCTTGAACCCTTCATGATATATTTTTTTTATCAGTTACAATGAACATAAGATTTGCAATTTCTCACCAAGTTGACATGAGAAATCAAAATTTAAGTGTATTTATCTTGCTTAAATTGCTCCAAATGTTATAAAGATATATTACCAATCCAACTTGAGTAGATGTTCAGTTCAACTTAAATTTATGTTTGGGCCAATCGGGACGGGTGTATTAATTGAATTAGGAGAACGTGTAGTTCGACCCGTTGAACTATTCAGTTTAATTAATAAATAGAAAGCGGATAGGTTTATATGCCCACGTGCATGTGTTTTCTCTTGTAAGGTGATGTGTCGTTTGATAAAACTATTAAGTTTATTCGAATTTCTATGTTAGATGGGGTCAATTGTATATATATTTTTTTTATTTCAACTCTACTTTTTAACCATACATGAGTGCATACTCTTAATATAAAGAGAAAAATACATGAAGAACGCACTCATAACCTCACATGAAAAAATAGTTTATAGAACTGGCCATTCGAGTTTAAGAATTAAAATGCCTACTATGAATTAGATCTACAAAAAAATCGTGGATTCGTGCGAGTTGTCCGACCTGCATTTCTTTCTCAACACACGGACCGTATTATTAACCAAGTTCATTTATGCAACCAGAACCACTAGTAAAACTACAGGTCAAATTTCGGGTGATATCGCAAATTCGAGTCTAAATTGTCAGCTCCAACATATACAAATATAATAAAGATTGAGTTGAGCCCATATCTGAGGATGGGACCAAGAAAGATCCACCTCACCTTGTGTCATATATTACACAATTTGCACCTCTCATTCACACACACACATTCTCTCCCTATATTTCTCTGTAAGATCTGTCACCCATGAGACCAAGAGTCAGGCCATTATCCAATAGCCAACCCTCTTAAATTTTTTGTTACAAATCAAGATCCAAATTCAAATCAAGAATTGGGCATGATATTGTGCAGCAACACTACTACAGCTACTGATCAAGACCATAACCAAATGGCCTATCCATCACCTTCTAGTACTAATTTCTTGTTCCAATCTCATCACCACCACCACCTTACCATTACTCATCCCCCCCACCACCAAAATGACCACCTTCCCTCCCTCCCTTCATGCCAGCCTCAGCACTTCCATGGTGCTCCTCACCCAGCTTTCTTGATGAAGAGATCAATGTCGTTTTCGGGTGTCGAAAAGTCTTGTGATATTCAAGATGATGACTTGTCTGATGATGGGTCTCAGCTTGGGGAGAAGAAGAAGAGGCTCAACCTTGAGCAAGTGAAGACTCTTGAGAAGAGCTTTGAGTTGGGGAACAAGCTTGAGCCTGAGAGGAAAGTGCAGCTAGCCAAGGCCTTGGGGTTGCAACCAAGACAGGTTGCTATATGGTTTCAGAACAGGAGGGCCAGGTGGAAGACCAAACAGTTGGAGAGAGACTATGAAGTCTTGAAGAAACAATTTGATGCTGTCAAGGCTGATAATGATACCTTGCAAGCTCAAAACAAGAAGCTTCATGGAGAGGTAACTATTTAGTTAACATGTTCTTGAATCTTGGTTATGATTTGAGTTCTTGATCTGGGTTTTGTTTAGTTTTCAAAAATAGCAAATGGGTTTTCTTTCAACTCTTTTTTTATTTTTGGGTGTCTGAAATGGAGGCCGAACGAGTCAAGTTGCACATCAGGGGACAAAATTCGAACTCACGCTCTCTTCTAAAAAAGTGTGATGTGTGAACTACTGGATTGTCCTCTCAGTAGCTTTTATCGTCAACATTTCAAAAAGTTACTATTTCTTTGGTTCGAATCTCGATACACGAAGTGACAATTGCCTATATAAAAAAGTGTAATCATGGATTACCACTCATGACTCAACTATGATGTCTCGAAATCCATGTTTACACTTTTCGAATTTTGGTTTTCATAACATTTGCATCTAATGTGTTTTCACTCCGATTGTGAATCATCTATTTTAATAAAATCATTCTCTTTAATCATATTTTTTGCATATGGCATTCCTCAAAGTCATAAATATCATATTCGAATCCAAAATTTTGGAAAAAACCGAAAAGATGGAACAAAGATGAAGTGAAATGAAAATTAGTCATGTGTTTTGGAACATTCAGCTGAGTAGTAAACCATAATTACCTCTAAAAAATGTATTTCTTAATCATTGGATGGTTCTTTTTTCTCTTATTAGAGAATGTTTTGCTTTTGTGCAATGTTCTAGGTTGATTCCTTAATCTCTAGTGGACAATTTGTTTGGTAAAACAATAATTAGCTAATCAAACACTTTAGAAGTGTGTCAGTGCAGTGTTCTCTGGTGCATCTGATCAAGATTAACTTAATCTTAATTTTATCTCAATTATTGCAACATATTAAAATAGGCATGTTGCAACTATTCTAAGTCCTTTTTTTTTCTCTTCTTCTTCTTTTTGTTGCAGCTAATGCAACTGAAAAGTAGAGATTCAAATGAAAGAGGAGGTCTAATTCTAAAGAAAGAAGCTGATCAAGGTTCTTGGAGCAATGGAAGTGACAACAGCTCTGATGTGAACTTAGACATTTCAACAACATTAAGTACCAAACATTTGTTCAACACATCACTCATTAGGCCTTCAAGCATGTCACAGATCCTCCAAGGCTCAGCAAGATCAGACCTTCAGAGCCTAAAGATGGATCAAATCGTTCACGACGAGACCCTCTGCAGCATGTTTGGAGGAATTGAGGATCAACCAGCAATGTGGACATGGCCAGAACACAACCATTTCCACTGAAAATCACAAAAACTATGGCTTAATTATATGGACTTTTATCTTTGTTACTACATGTTTTTTTTTTGGGGGGGGGGGGGGTTTTGGTTATGGAAAGCTGTAGAGATTGGTTCATAGCAATTGTTGGCTCTGAATAATACACTTCTCATCCCATACTTGATATTGTTTTTGTTGTTGTGAAATTTGATAATATTTTAAGTTTCTAGGTTGGTTCATAGATGGGAAAAAAAATTCTTAGCTCATAGGGTACATGTGCTAGTGAGTGGGTTTCCAGCTCTGGCATGTAGAATGGGCCATGAAATAAAAAAAAAGGATTCTCTCCTTACATTTTTTTTCAAGTTCTTGAATTGTTTCTTTATTTTTTTGTGCTTTGGAACCATGACTTTGTAGTACTAATATTATAAAATTGCATGGAAGTGCTTTGAAGAAAGTTCATGTCTTGACTCTTGATCAGAAACTTGGGTGATTTCATTGAACAGCAGTGAGGAAAATTTAAAAAAATGTGAGGCCTTTCAAGCTTATCTTAAAAAGGACGGTTAAATGCACGAGACTGTTACTGTTGAAAGTGTTTTTTTTAACGAGGACCAAAAATGGTTTGAGTATTGTTGAAGGACACTTTTGTAAGTTTGCCATCTAACATGAGAAATGATCCTAAATGTGTTTGATCTTTTCTGCAAAAATCCATGTGATCTACACTACAATGTTTTCTTTGCAGACGACTTAAATACGTGACAAAGTATTGTAGGCGACATAATGACATTTCTATCATGATCCACTGAGATTCAGCTCCGTGTTGTTTCGATTCATTCATAAAGATTTTACAAAAACGGATAAAAACACATGATCTCTATCAAGATCATTGCTTCATATTATTATGTTAGATATTATCACAAAACTTTACAAAAAAGGTAAAAAAACCAGAAGTAGATCGATAACTTTTGTTGGTAAATGGTAGTTAGTACATGTCTGCAGTTTTATGCAGAATAAAGAGGGGACAGTTTGGGCTCAACAATGTTGGATTAGAACTAAAAGTCTGATAATGCTTTCGTAATGACAATATTGTTGCAACATAGATCATCAGAAGCAAAGTTCAATGTAAATAATCTTTGTCATTATCTAAAGAATTAATGGCACACAGTAAATTATTCGAAATGTGTACGTAAAGTAAGGGAATCAATAGAAAAACTTGATTAATTATCACACAGATCTGATCATTATAACAGATATTCCCGGCGTGTTTGCGATTAGGGTAACAAGAGAATCAAATGGAAGGGATGTGGGGTTTTCATGAAAACAATGTATATTATGATCACTTTGTTTATAGGGAAGTTTGTGCAGAGAGCACATGATTCTGAGATTGGTCAACTGCTAAAGTGTTATAAAATCACATTATACTAATCTTCTGTTATTATAAAAATCGGACTCTCGAGCCTTATCGAGCTAGAAATGATTGAATCTACGCGTTTTCACACCGTAAAGAAATGAGATAGAATATGGAAGAGATCAAGAAAAAATTACTAGAGAAACTGTTTCTTAATGTTGTGTGTTATAAGTTTCTTTTTAACCCTCTTCTGATAGAAACTTACTAGAGAAACCGTTTCTTGATGTTATGTATTATAAGAATTAATTCTTTTTAACCCTCTTCTGATAGAGCTCATGCATTTGCATTGCAATGCAACATTTTGGACACAGCACTTACAATGGAACCCACAAACTCATGTTATGTTTCACAAGAAAAATGCTTCTATGCATTGTACGAATCTATCGTCATAAGTCTCAGACAACCTTCGACGGAGGAACCAAGTATTTCTATATATTGGTCGGGTAGTATTAAAGTTAACCTAGTTCAATTAGATGATTTCACTCGAAACGGTTCTTCCCAAGTTTGCAATTCACATCTCATCAATTTCTCTTCTCCTGAAGGGTCGGAAAATCCTAACCTAACTATCGATTCTCAATGTATCGATATTTGGATTTGACAATCTCGTATTACTTGTGTGATGTATTGGTATACTTGCCAATGGCGTGTTAATTAAACAAAAAAATTATAACTAGTCTTAGTGCTAATATGATTTTTTGGTATGTTAGTTAATATATAGTTATTTTAAATATATTAAAATTGTGATATTTAATCTTTTTGGGTCTTGTTGTGTGTCAAAAGTAGTGTTATGTCAAACATGTTAATTGTATCATTCAAATTATTTTAGTTTGTATCGCGTCAATCAAATCCTATTTAGTTTGGTACGTTCATTTTTCGCTTGACATGGTGACCTGGACCAACCCAAACGTGGACTGGACCCATTCGATCCGGACTGTTTCTTTGTGAGTAAGTCTGGGCCAAACCCGGAAAGACCCGGACTGTAAATTAAAAATAATAAAACATTAATGCAAGTTACGATAATATGAAATATGAGTATCTTGAATTTTTATATTTGTAATTGAAAAAGTTAGTAACTGACATAATACAAGAGGTACAAATATGATAAGAATCAATATATAATAAATACATATATGGCCAACTATGAAAAGATAGAAGTTGGTTACTTAATTTAGGAAATTGAATTTCCCTGAATCAAGCATTTGCTTGATTCTCGGTTTCCCTTTATAAACTGAAAATAAAAAGTGTTTCTGAGTTTTGTTGTATTTTGTTTGATTCAATATTGTCAATATGGATTGAAGAAAAGCTAGAAGAGAGATCTACAATTTTCCTAGGTCCGGGTCACTACCCGGATAGCATTTTGTCTGGTCTCCGGATCGGTCCAGGTCCGGTCCGGATGCACCATACATTTAGTTAAAATTGTCGTGTTCTTATTAGATAAAAAAAGATATGATAAACCTTCAACATGAACACGAATACGAATAGCATGCACAGATTTACAGTTTAAGTTTGTTGACCAAAATATTAATACAAGTATATTGTAGAAGTTTTGCGCGTAGCGAGTATGTTATTATGGATGAAGTTTAACAATAAAAATAAGGTAAAAAACTTAAAATAGTCCTTGAACTTTCACGTTTCAACCAAATTTGATTCTCGAACTCTTTAAACTCAAAATAGTCTCTAAACTTTCGTGTTTAGACCCAACTTGGTCCCTGAACTTTTTCTTTTTAACCCAATATGGTCATTGAACTTTCAAATATTGATTCGATCGATTTGGTCCCTAAATTATTTATATAAGCTCTAAGGGTAATGACAATTTTGGGTCAATATTTGAAAGTTCAGGGACCAACTTGGGTCGAAACACGAAAGTCCAGGAACCATTCGGGTCAAATAAAAGTTCAGAGACCAAATTGGGTCAAGACACTAAAATTCAAAGACTTTATATTTTGAGTTAAAAAAAAAATTAGGAACCAAATTGGATCGAAACACGAAAGTTCGGAGACCAAATTTTTTTTTTCGATAAGCAATCGGTACCTTTTATTAAGAGACCCGGAGGTCGAATAAAAGTACAAAGAAACATAGAATCGAAACTAAGGAAATAAACATAAGAGACCGGATCCGAGCACCAAGCAGGAAAAGCAAATTCAGTACAAAAAGTATTGTCTAAACAAGAGCCAAGTGCGTAACTAAAACTCTTGATTCGGGTCAAAGTATCCTCCACACTCGGAAATTCATTCCGAAATCCTTCAGCTAAAAATAATTAAGTACACTCTGATTAATGGGTCTATCCTACACAAAAATCTTGACTTATATTACTTGTTCTCTACACACGAGTTATTAATAATATACTAGTGCATCCCGTGCTTGGCACGGAATGGTAAGAACTTGTAATAAAAATTGTATTTATTTAAATATTATTTTATAACCCAATGAGTTTATACGTAATATAGTTCAAATTCAAATTTCATATGTTCATTTGTCAATTTAAATTACCAATTACACATAATTCATATGTATTAAGAATATTAATCATAAATATTTAAGCAAAAATTTTAAAAGTTATAAATTGTGTCGTTGTGAAGTAATAAGATTTAATCCCACGTGGAAAACATCAAAGAAAAGTGGAGTGAGAAGTTTAGTATAAAAAGTTTGGAATAATTGTATACAAATTCTCACATTGGAAAATTGAAGATGTAATAGAGTGAGTAACTTCTATATAATGTGCACAACTGTTATGTCATATCTAATTTTTAGTAGTGATTGTCAGAATAATTGCTAGCTATTAGTTATTTTTATTAGATATCGATTTTTTTTTTCTTAACCGAAGAAATATAAATGAGCATTTGAGATAGAAGCAATGACAATTCTCCAAATTGTAAAAGTTGATGATGTGACAACTTTTAGTGCAACATAATTAATTTTAACACATACATATATAGATTTAATTAAAAAAAGTGATGAAAACATTTAAGCTCGTTAAAACGAAAGCACCCAAATAAGAATAGTCGTGGGTTAGGTATGAAGCAGGGAGTGCCAATCTTGTTAGATTTTACCCAAAGAAAAAGTAATTCTCAACAAACACTAGGAAGTTATGTAAATTCTTTGAAATTACATACAATATATATGAAATTGTAAATCCACAGCACCATATATATTTAATCTCCATTAATAAAAATATAGGAAAAAATATAGTAACTCAATAGTTGTTGGTGTGCGAAGAACATTGTTACATATTCAATCAAACATAAAAAATAGCACATATAACATAAAAATGAGACTTAAAAATAGCACATATAACATATTCAATCAAACATAAAAAATAGCACATATAACATAAAAATGAGACTTAACGAGTCTTATAAACACAACATGAATTTCAACTCAATAAATTATATACACTAAATTCAAATACGATTATTAAAATATTGTCCATAAAAATTTATTCATCATTGTCTCTATCTCAGTTACTATTATAGGAAGAAATTCCACCATCCACATGCTTGTTATCTACAGGTTGTAAATTTTCTCCGCGTGATGATCATCTCTAAACCCATATCAGTATCACATTAGGAGAAAAAATCAAATACTATTTATTTTATACATATTTAAAAAATAATTAAGACATTTATCCTAATTAGAATAGTGTGTAATAATAGCAATACAAGATCCAAATCAAGACATTGTGATACTTTTTGTTGTTGAGGGTGTTGTATCTTGAAGTTACAAATAGATGAATGTTTAACATCCCAACAAAAACAGTCTACAACATGTCTTTGTCCACATTGATTTTTGGAAGATTAAGGCTCCTACTTTAATGATTGATCATGGGTTTCTATAATTTTGATTAAACAATTTAGATCAAGGGTTTAATTAAATGCATGGGGTCTTAACCTAGCCTAGTAGTAGCTATAGATAGGGCTTGACTCATTTCTATTCTATTTTCTTTCTTTCCCTTCTCATTTCTTTATTATTGTTTGAAGAATCCACATTTATGGTTTAATTAAAATTATACTATATTGGGTGGCTAAACTTGAAAGATACCATGTACTATATATAGTATATTTATGTGCAAACCCAATATTCAATTGATTCATGATGTTTGATTAATTTTAAACCTAGCTAGGCTTTATTTTTAAGCTTTAGGTTTATGTTTGTGGTATATTTCATTGTGATATGAATGATACTTGCTCAATCCTATAATATAATTTTGTATTCTTTAAGATTAAATTTATCCAGTGGTTGATATTTCTCTTGTATCTGTGTGTATGTAGCGCGTAACTCAAATAATTACAATTAACATACTGTGATGAATATTTATTGATAATTCAAATGTATGAACGACCTAAAAAAATGTTTTGAAAAATAAAATATAAGAGAAACAAAGACGCCCATTGTAGACACAACGAGTGTCATTTTGTTGTTAAATTAGGGGGTCTGCAATCATTACTTATCACTTCATCATATCGTCCTTAGCTATTCTTTAATTTTTTTTAAGCTATATTAGTATTTGAATAATTTTAAAATTTGATAAGTTTTTTTTAGAGAAAATTTGATAAGTCTATTTGTATTTCCAATCAAAGTTTGATTACACTATCCATTAAAAAAAAGGTTTGATTACACTATATATTTACTCTATGTTTACCATTCTTTAATTTAGAGTTTAAATTTTAATATTTTTGATAAATAAGAAAGAAATAAACTATGTATTTTTTCAGTGGATCTTTTTATTTGGTCCGTCAATTCGTTATTATGAAGAAAAAAAATTCGTTTTTATGCAATTTTCCTCATTATTAATATTTTTGTTTCAAAAAATATATTAAATACAACTAGGGACATAATAATGAAGCATTATCCAAAATGCTTAGTTATAATCAAATGAGTATCATTTTTTTCTTATCTTACTTTTTTCGACTAATTATATGTGGATAGGATTTTGTTTTGGTCTGAGTGTAGGATCGATATGATTCTTATGCTCAAAATTAAACCTGATTGGAAAATTATATTAATTTTTTTTTCGAAAGATAGCAAATTATATATATTTTTTAAATAAAAAAAAGATGGCAAATTATATTAATTTGTAGATTTGCATGGCAAATTTCAATTTGAGTTCATATATTTTAGGCTTTTAAGCTTTCTTGTAATAAAATAATTAATAATCAAACTACAATGTCTTGTAATTATTTTTGTAAAACTAAAACATATATATTTCATATTAAAGTGGTAGACTATTCGGTGTGGTTCATATGTACTTCAAATTTTCAAATTAATTATGGACTTCAAAAATAAAATAAATATAATTATCATTTAAATTTGAGTATTACTTTAAAGATATGAAAGTTAACCTAAAAATAAAAATTGTGCCTTCAAAATTATGGGGTCTAAAGCCCTTGCTTTTTCTAGCACAAGGGTCGGCCATGAATTCGAAAAGGAAATAACAATTTCCAACAAAAGAATACAAAATAGAACTTACTAAAATGAAAGATGTAACTAGCATCCAACAAGGAAGTAGAAAAAAATATTTTAAAGATATTGTAACAACTAGAATACGATTTAAACCAAAATAACATGAAAATATCAATCCAACTCAAAAACTAACCTATGGTGAAGACAATGGTGATAACACGATGTTTACAAAATAACAAAAGGCATATCAAACAGAAGTAAACAAATAAAATAAATTAATTGTGAAGATGACAATATTGGTAAGAACAAAACTAATCAGATTAGATAAGCTACGTATGTGTTCGACTTAATATATATAAAATAATGAGAAGCAAAAATGATTGAACCACGTCGATACAAAACAACAACAACAATTCAAGAGAATTTTTTTGATGAAGAACTAAAGAGAAGAAAAAGAGAACGATTAGTATTTATGAATGTTGTGTTATTAAACTCTAGCAAAGTTAAATTATGATATTGAATCGTTTTGAGCAGTCGCGTTAAGTGTGTTAGTCATGTTGTGTTAATCTAAAATCATTAACTTAAACATGTCAAGTTTGTGATCAATATTTGAGAATGATTATATAATATTTTATGTTCATGTTTCCTCATATAACATGTAGTCAACCTTAACACAATATAACCAAGACATGTTGGGCCAAGTGGTTAAAGCATTTTGGATTCCCTATAAATTCTCAAGTTCGAGTCTCCTTGTCGATGGTATAAGGTGGGTTTTAGTACGACGCTCCCTTTGGGGAGTGAGAAACATTTTTACTTCGAGTATAATGTCCCGTTGCAGATAAAAAAAAACACAACATGCAAACACGATTGTTAACCCTAGTTTTAACCACCCTGTAAAGCCCATGGGCTCAAAAAATTCTTGAAAAGAAGAAGAACACAGGCCCAAGCCCAAGCCCAAGTTCAAGAACTAGATGCAGAGTGAAAAGACCTCTTTACCCTTAAACTCAAGTGTCACTTTTATTTCCCATTTTCCAATAAAAACTATTTCTCAGTCGAAATACAAATTAAAAAAAAAGCAAAAAAAATAAATAAATGACAAAAAAAAACGACACCAACGTTATCTTATCGAAGCCTTGTTCTCTCTCCTCACTCTTTTCATGTGTCAGCCAATTTACTTAATCAAATAGTGTTTATTATTTCAATTTAAATTTGTTTGGGCCTCGCGGTTTGTGATGTTTGTGTGCTTCTCTCTCTCTCCTTTTCACGCAAAAAACGCACGTTTTCTGATTTTATCTTCTTGATTATTACATGGCCGTTGAAGCCATTGTCTCTCACTCACTGTCACGTAGTGAGTTACTGAGTGAGCTGTGTAGTTTCATGAGGCTGCTCAAAAAAGGAACTGAATTTTCGGGTTGGTTCCAGTTTTTATCCCCTTTTTTGGTTGAATTGGTCAGCTCTCCAGATTTAATTTTATTTCCTTAGGTTTCAAATTTTCATATACATTGCTCTGGAATCGCTCGTTACCACTTTTGCATGTTCCTTTCCTCTTTTGGGCCATTTGTTCTCATCTGGGTCTGCCTCCCTTTTTTGGTTTTGTGGGGTCTCATGGTCAGTTTCGAAAAGGGTTTGTGAAAGTTTCGATTTTTATATCGAATTTTGCATTTTCTCTTCTCTTGTTTGGTGGGTTTTGGTTTTTATTCATTTGGGTTCATTTTGGTGGTCACTGGAGTTGGAGGGATTGAGAGTGCTTGTCATGGTGTGAGATTTTGGTGTTTCTAATTTTGGAATCAGGGAATTTAGCTTGGAGGTGTTGTTGTTGATAGAGATGGGAGTTGGTCCTGAATCTCCTGATGGTGTTCAGGTGGGGCCTAGTAGTGTTGGGAAATCTAAGAGAAGCAAGAACAATGAAAGTGATGGTGATCAGGAGCCTACTGGTTGCTGGATTAGTTTTAGGTTTATGGGGAGCTGTTTGTCTCCAAGGACTAAAGTGGATACCTCTGTTAGTGGCACCAGCCCTGTTTATGGTAATGCTTTCGGTTTCTTTGCTTGTTCTCTTGAGATTTATTCGTAATTACACTTAATTGGTCTTTGGCCGTTACGTGTTTTGATCATATATTGCTTTGATTCAGTTGTTTGGTAGGATGCCAATTTTGTCGGGTTTTGGTTCGTTAGGCACGTGTAGAATTTAGCTGACTATGTTGGCTGTAAATCGTATCATGCTATAATTACTTTCTGGTTATGCTATTAATTGCTTGATCATCTATTTTTGGTTTAGACGGTTACTTGCAAGTGTCTAGTTTTGTCGTTTCTACATTATCAAGACGGAAACAACTTACACGTTGTTTTTACCCGGTGCAACGGCTCAATGTTCAGCCTATTAGACCTCGTCTTTAATACTTTTAGCTGGAAACATACTGATCGGGAGAAATGAAAAGTAAATGGTGATATTAGTATCTTATTGAACAAGGCACTGTGAAACATTCTCCTAGAGATGCTGAGTTAAGTACTTTGTTTCACTAGAAAAAAGGAAGAAAATTTGATTTAGACATGGAGGAACGATTACTTATCTGAACAAATATACATGAATAACTTTGGATATATATTTATATAGGAAATTTTATTTATGGTTATTACAACTATCTAAGTAAGGAGTTGCGAAATGAATGTATAAGCATGTTAATAGATAAGCATGTCTCGGTTATTGTAGTATTGAGTTCATTGTAGTGAATAATTTTAGACCTATTTATTTAGGCTCTGTATGGTATCTACTATGACTTGCTTATATCAGAACCATTATTCTTGTTTTCTACTGTTACTGATCAGCTTGGATTTTGGATCTATTGTATTATGTCTTTTCTCTATGTGAATCAGCGGAGAGTAAATCTACAAATGATACAAGTAGAGACCAACCGGTTGTCCCAGTCGTTTCCTCTACAAGCACAAGCAATGGAGGAAGTATTCCATCCACTCCCAACTTATACGAGGAGATAAAAGTTGCTTCGCAGCTTCGGAAATTTACCTACAACGAGTTAAAGTCAGCAACTAGGAGTTTTAGACCTGAAAGTCTTCTCGGTGAGGGTGGGTTTGGTTGTGTTTTTAAAGGTTGGATCAACGAGAATAGAATCACTTCAGTGAAAGGTGGCTTTGGACTTCCGGTTGCAGTTAAAACCCTCAACCATGATGGACTTCAGGGTCATAAAGAATGGCTTGTATGAACTACTTACCTATTAGGGATACTTTATGTTTTAAGCTCATGCTATCTCCTAGTACGATTATTGCTCTCTTTCTCTTGTATATTTGAATGACTGACACGTTTTTCTATCAACCCATATGGCAGGCTGAGGTTAATTTTCTTGGCGATCTCCTTCATCCGAATTTGGTTAAACTAATTGGCTATTGCATCGAGGATGACCAAAGGCTACTTGTATATGAATTTATGCCTCGTGGAAGCTTGGAAAATCACCTCTTTAGGAGTATGTTACTGAAAAACTTCATTCCCAAATTGCATCAAACTTATGATTTTGTAATAATTTGAAACCAGTTGTGCCATTTACTATACCTTGGTTTATCATACGATTTGGAAGAAACTCACATTGGATATCATTGCTTTTATTGTATACGTGTGTGAGAGTCGATCATGATTTATTTTGCATTTGTTTCCGTATTAGTGTGAGACTTTCAGATGAAATTAAATATGATATCTAATGTGTATATCTCGGGTAATAATCTTGTTCTGTGCTGCAGGGTCCGTGCCTCTTCCTTGGGCCATAAGAATGAAAATTGCATATGGTGCTGCAAAAGGCCTTGCCTTTCTTCATGAAGAAGCTGAGAGACCAGTGATATATCGAGATTTCAAAACTTCTAATATCCTGTTAGATGCGGTAGGTGACAATAAATTGCACAAAGCGTAAGCTAGTCATGTCCCTGTCTAACCCGTCTTTCACTTCATTTTTTGATGGTGTTACAGGATTACAATGCTAAACTTTCTGATTTTGGTCTTGCCAAAGATGGTCCTGAAGGAGACAGGACTCATGTATCTACTCGAGTAATGGGTACCTATGGTTATGCAGCTCCTGAGTATGTCATGACAGGTACATATGATCTAATTGTATGATTGTTTTGGCATTGCTATTGACATTTTTATCTGCGTTCTTGTTACTAATTTCAACGCTTCTCTTCAATTACTTTCTGTAAATGCCATTCTGTAGTCTCCAGATTGTTCAAAAGTGACACTCTACACCATTTTCATTGTTCTCACTAGTTTGTGCACTTTTATTTTCCTTTTTTTAATGCATTTTCCAACACTTGCAGAAAGTGTTGTTTATCTCAAAAATGTGGATGACAAATATGAATATGTAAAATGACATTTTTTCCCCTCATTTCGTTTTAATTACTCATAATGCTTACAGAGTGAAGTCTTCTCCTTATGTACCTCATTTACCTATTCTTTTATCAGGTCATCTTACATCGAAGAGTGATGTATATAGCTTTGGGGTGGTTCTGCTCGAAATGCTGACTGGCCGAAGATCCATGGACAAGAACCGACCAAACGGAGAGCACAACTTGGTGGAATGGGCTCGGCCACATCTCTTAGAGAGAAGAAGATTTTACAGACTATTAGATCCTCGCCTCGAAGGGCAGTTCTCCATAAAAGGTGCACAGAAAGCTATCCATTTGGCTGCCCACTGCCTCAGCCGCGACCCAAAAGCGAGGCCTCTGATGAGTGAAGTTGTCAAGTCCCTTAAACCCCTGCCCAATCTAAAGGACATGGCGTGCGCTTCATCCTATTTTCAGGCCATGCAAATGGAACGCGTCGGGTCATCCAACTCAAGTGGTAGAAATGGTATTAGAGTGCAGGGTGCAGGGTTCATAGCAAGGAATGGACAGCCAACCAGAAGCTTGTCCGCGCGAAATGGTCCTCATGCTTCTCCGCATCAGCATAACCATTCGCTGCATAGGTCACCAAAACCTGATATTGGACAACCGAAACGCTGAGTAATTTCTTGCTCCTAATTTGATCTCCATTTTCTTATGTGAAAATCTTTTATAGGATCAGAATGAAGAAACTAGTAAAGGGGTTGGATTTGGATCATGCAAATATTGTTTTTTTTTCTTTCTTTTTCTTGAGACAGACTAGCTATTGGGCATTAATATGGAGAGGTATCATCAAAGAGTCATGTAATTAGCTTAAAACATTCAAAATTAAGCTTGATTGGTTTGGCCAATTTCCATGTTAATGTCTTTTTGGGTGAGTCTATCTTTGATAGTGTTAATGTTTTCATGTTTTGTTAATTACTGGAATTGAGAACACAACATACAAACTTCTTTGTGTAGTTACATTTGAAAGGTCTTCAAGGACAACCACCAAATTTGTCACTCTCTGGTATGTATGTTCTTGAATTCTAACTCCTGATAAAATGTTTTGCATGATTTTCTTTGATAGACTTTGAATTATTTTACTATATACTTTTGGTTTGTAGTTTCTTGAATTTCAAGTCTAGAAAGAGAAGAGAATGATCATGAGTTCATGACAATGCGTTTAGATGATCATTGTTGCAGTGTTATTCTTATCGATAGCTTAAACATAAACCACTCATTCAGTAACAAAAATGAAATTTGGTGCTTTTTTTTGTTACTAAATTCAAGACCTCACTACACTACATACAACATAAATAACTTTAACTAAGGAAACAAGAACAATT
>JAYMTF010001971.1:0-20392 GCA_036897485.1 Pelargonium nanum | reverse complement strand
ATCTGTCACAAAACAAAGTGTTTAGGGGGCTATCTGTCACAAAACAAAGTTAAGGTGATGTATCTGTTTTATGTGGATAGTTTATATGGGTTATCTGTAATTAACCCTAGATTTTATATACCTAGTACGACCTCCTCTCCTAACCATACTTTTTTTTTTCTAATTTATATTTTCCTACTCCTCTATTGTGATACATGTCACTTTAATTTTAATTTTTAATAATAAAATTTGATAAGATTGTCACGTCAACGCCACATGTGTATTAAAATTATTATTAGATTATTTTTAGATGACACGTTAACGTCATGTCAGCACCACCAACTGATCTAAAAATACATAAACTATTTGGACCAATCTGGGTAGCTCAATTCTACATATATTTAGTCCAAGTGCGAGCCCAATTTATTTGATTGACCTAATTCGGTCCAAATTGATATATACCAACAATCTGATCCGCGGTCTTAGAACCAAATTAGTACCCAGTGTAGAACCCAGTTCAACACTAAGTTCATAACCCAACATCCGTGACACGCCAACACATCTGGATCACACATGTCTAGATTCAATGTATCTAACTCATACATTCGCTCCACCAATCATAATCAAGGAGCTACCACTATAAGTACCCCATAAGAGTTGAGGTATAAATCACACACATTCACATACTTGTGAATTATTATATGTTAAGCTGGATTCACTTACTGTCACGCCGGAGGTGAATTCACGTGTGACGCAGACCTTAATGTGTGTTCTTTTTTATAGGAACCTTCAAGTGAATCACATGTTTATATTTGATAAAGTTGTTGGAGTACGATAACAACGCGTTTCTACACCGACGAGGTCAAGAAAATCGCATCAGGATCATTTAACCTCAACTAACAGCATGAATTTTTTTAACCCAAAGTATCAAAGTTTAGGGAGTTAAGCGATTCATTCAAGGTACATAAACCAAAACATGACTTATTACCAGTTTAATAACTCTTTTTCACCTTTATTCCTTTTTTTCATTTAATTTGTTAGCTTTATTTTGTTTTTGCTTTCAAGACTATAGCACATACACTAGAGTTTCTTTGAGGTTTTAAAGGCTTGTTGCACATGTGAAGTCCAATAGTATTCTTTGCGAAAATTTCTTTTTATTTTACTTTATCGAATATGAGAAAAAGATTAAGTCTTAGATGTTTTATAAGCATACAATTGATTTATTTGTAAACAATTACATTCTGTATTTTTTTTTTGAAGGGAATTACACTCTGTACTTTAATTTTGAATCACCCAATTATTGTTTTATGCTTAAACTAGCTATTTTGCTATTTTGATCTTATTTGATAGGTTTGTAGTGACTTTACACATTTTAGTTCATTTTCAGCGCATCGAGGAGACAATTCGATTGAAACATATACATCATAAGTCAAGATAAAGGAGTGAAGTTGCATGTTGCGTAGTGGAAAAAATCAATTCTACTGCAGATTTTGTAATCTTCGCTCCTGCGAAAAAAATCAAGCTTGCACGACTTGCATGACCTACACATAGTTGTGTAGCACGTCGTGCAAGCCAATCAACATTGGAGTCGTGTAAGGGAAATGTCCACAAGGCGTTCAACCATCTTTCCAAAGTGAAATACCCACTTTGTGAAGAATTATTTCTTCGTCTCAACTAATCTCATTTTTATCTCATATATATGTATTGATTTTATTTATTTATTGCGAATGACTAAATCTCTTGTAAAGTTGGGATGGAATGGACATGACTAAATCTCATCTCAATAGTCTTTGTTTATTTTCATGCTTAAAATTGCCTAAACAGTCAATCTAAAATTTATCCAAAACCAAACCAAACAAAAACTATCCAAATCATTTAGAAAACAAAGAGCAGCAATGAGACGATGGACAAGGAAGTAGAAGGTACTTTTTTTTCAGTTTTTGTCGGCGATACCAACACAAGCTGAGAAGCTCGAACATGAGACCTCGGGGAATCAAAAGCTCGATAACCGCTTGACCCAGTGGGTGTTGATACCGCTACAACCAGCCAGAGTCAAATGGAGTAGGAGAGTAACACTGTACTATATATAATATATCTTCTAAATTAAATATCATTTACAGCAAGAATCGTGTACCTATTATATCCTGTTCAAGTAAGGTCGTTCGGGTCCCTACTATATCAACATCTAACAATGCAAAAATCTAATCAACAAATGCAGCAAGTTATGCGAAACTAAAAAGAAATACTGATAACATCATCTAACCCAATGTAGAGCAGAGCAGCATTAAAAAACATGCAACATTTGCGGGCTCTTCATAAGACAGGTTCTATATCCTTAAAAGTCATTTATAATAAACATATGTAAGATCAAATTTGGTTGTTATGAGTAGCTTATAGAGGGTGGGGACCAAGGAGTACCCATGAGGCCCTGGCAGTGAAATCCTGAGCCATTAGTATGTTCTAAACTTCTTCATCTAGAAGACATGCCTAATCCTAGTAATAATGTACATAATCATTTCCAAAAGGAGCCAAATACCTGAGGTGTTGTGCCTACATTCACTTACGCTTTCTGCACACATAAGATACAATCCCCAATGACCTCTTCAAAGTCCCTTTTCGAATGACCATTTGAGAGAAGTCATTGTCTTGGTACTGGTGGCGTTGTTGACTGCTGGCTTTGCCCATAGAACCCAATTCCCGGTGGTCGATAATATCCTCCAGTGGCTGGCTGTGGCTGTTGCGGTGACTGTGACTGAGGCTGAGGCTGTGGCTGTGGCTGCTGTGGTGGCTGAGTAGGCCGCGTGAAACCCATGGCAATATGTGGAGGCAGGGGTGGTGGAGGTGGTAGCGTATTTGCAGCATATCCATAAGGCATCATTCCCATCATCAGGCCACCAGACTGGACAAATTGATTACCCGGAGAAATCGTTGCCTGTTGAGGTGGTGGAGGTGCAAACTGCGCTTGCATCTGATTGGCTTGGGACATGGGCTGCATGGCTGTGGATGATGGAAGTGAGCCATTCGTCATTTGCTGCTGTTGTAAAGGGGTGTAATAGGCTGAGCTGCTCATGTCAGAATTGCCAACTTCAGAAACAGCCATTGGATTGTCATGTTTGGCCCGCTTTTCTGGGGGGAACGGAGGTAAACCAGTAGTAAAACCGGCTGATGTCAAGCCACCATTCTTAGAGGCAGCTTCTTCTGCAACGAGGGACGAAAGGACTGAGGTAAGCATCTGTGCAGATGATGCAGACGCAGCAAGCTTCGCAGCAACAGCAGCAGCCGCTGATCTCTTGTTCTCTTCCTCACCAGTTTTCAAAGATGCAAAAGAAACCACAGGCTGGGCATGAGGAGGCTGAGGTGAGATACTGCTTGGTTGAACTGAAGGCAAGATCTGATCTAGCACCCTAGTAACTTCAGCCGATGGGTTGGAGGCGTTGGTCAGGGGAGCAGGAAAAGATGCCGGTGCAAGCCTCATCCTTATGTTGCTCACTTGTTCAATCCGACGTCGAGCAACCTACACATCAGTAAATAATGATCATCCAACAGAAGTTTCTGGTAAACATCAAGTACGCAGTACCCATTATAATTATAAATCACCTCTATAAACACAAAACATGGTAACAAAACATAAGGTAGTGCTTGGATTAAAATATATGTTCGGGAATGGGAATGGGAATGAGATTCTAATTCTTCATGTTTGGATTATGGTTTTTGGTCATGAAAATGGCCATTTCAATCCAAACGCAACCTAACTGGTAAGGGCATATCATCACGAGATAAACTGTGTTATTTGCAAATGCAAACTATAGAAAGACATGTATGTCATGTCACAATGCACAGAACCCTTTCGTTGAACAAAAAAGCCACAGATCTATGAGCAAATTCATGTGTACACCAGCATACTTCATGCGTGTCTGTGTGCGCATGCATGTGAGTTCAAATTTACATTCAGCAGATACATAAGATAAGTATCATCTGTTAATTACTTTGATAGTACAACATATGAATGACTACACTATTGATCTTAGAGTTGCTGTTGCTGTTTCTTAAAGCAGACTATTATATAAATAAAATAAGCGCAAATGCCAGGGATTTACATCTGTCCAAAAGAAGATACATGGATAAAAAGATTAAAACCCCAAAATCCCAAATGGTCCCTAAACTTTCAGCTTTACCCCAATGTAACCCCTGGACCATTTTTAATCTCTGAATTATACCTCACTTTCATGTGTTGGACCAAAATGGTAATTGCTGTCGGTCTCAACAAGTTTTTAACGCAAGCATGTGATCTAAAGAAATCCAATTGACCAAATAACAGGGGACTCCTTTATTTCTTTAGTAAACGTAAAAGTAGACCTTACGACCCCGGTAGCTATTATAGTTGAAAAAGAGTAAGATTAGTTGACGTGGCAATAAAAAACATTTACTATTTTCTAGCGTGGCACTAAATAATTAAAAATATGTAAAAACAACTTTTTAAAAGTCATGTGTCAATCTATAAATGAATGACTTTTTATTTTTATTTTTCCCTCTTCACCAAAGAGCTCCACTTCGCTTCTTCCCAGATCATGAAATTCTCAATTTCTAGGTTGAAGATTGTCTATTGGGATGTCAGTTGAGGATTGTCTATTAAAATGGGGAATCACTAAAGTTTTTACTATTACAGTTGAAGAGGGTACCCATATCTGCAATAGCTTCAGGGTCTTGTTTTAGTACAAGTGGGCGTGTTCTTGATGAATTTAGAAGTGCTATAACTCATACGTTAGCAAAATCTTTAATACGCACTCAAGATTGGCTTCGACATGCAATTGATGAACCCGTGATTAAGAAAGAAGACTTGGATGTGTTACTTACAATTGAAGAGGGTAATGTAGTTTGTTTTGCTTTCTATCTTCTTCTTTTTTTTGTTATTTATTAGAGTTTGATAAGTAGTTGTTATCATATATGATATATGTAAGCTATAAGCTTCTTGAATTTTCATACATTACCCATTTATTGAATGAATGTTTTAATTTGATGGATTTGAATTATAATAGTTAGCTAATATATTCATTGACTGCGCATTCTTTTTATGTGGGACTCCCCCTCAGGTGTAGGATGGACAACGTGGGCCATACGCGTGCTCCAAGAATCATTAAGGCAACACAAAACAAGCTTGGATATCAAGTTAAACTTAAATCCAAAAATCTAAGCATGCAGGTTAAGAGTTCAAGTAGTAGATAAATGGCTAATAAGGGATACTTGATTAGTGAGTATATTCAAAATAAAACAACTCAATCAACTGAAGATTAGATGATGGCAAGAAAACTGACCATTCTTGGTGCAAAAGGATATTTTGTTAAACTTCTTTAAAAAGATTGATATTGTTTTTATTATTTTTATATCATATTTTTTTAGTTGATTTTTTAAAACCAACAAGGATCCAATACCAGAGGGCAGGTACAACCAAATCAAATTGGATTGGGTTGAATGGTACACTGTTTAACCATAACAAAGTTGCACCCTAAGATTTATATGTTTTATCTAACTCCTTAGTCATACGACCTTTATTATGGTCGGATAGCAAAAATTAATGTTTTGGTTGGCACAGGTCGGTCACCTGGCAGACCTCAGGATTTGGGGAAGGAGGGAAGGCTACCAGCATTGTGTAGCCCTCCCCATTGGAGCCATAACATAACTAATTGATACATGTACACCATCCATGAGCAGCAATCACTTCCACAGTGAATATAATAAGGCAACTTATCTTACTTGCAACTGATTACGCAGATGCTCCAGCTTTGATTCCTGTTAAAATCCAGATCATTAACCGGTCATTACATGATGTGTTCTATAATGCAACTGCAAGCTTGAGAAAACATGACTAAAACATAGCAGTACCTGATCCTGAAGTGCTTCTTTAAGCTGGGATACCAATGCATCTCTAGACATTTCAGCGCTTTCAAGTTGCCCAACACATTGCTGAAGGACATTT
This sequence comes from Pelargonium nanum, assembly GCA_036897485.1. Taxonomy (NCBI): domain Eukaryota; kingdom Viridiplantae; phylum Streptophyta; class Magnoliopsida; order Geraniales; family Geraniaceae; genus Pelargonium; species Pelargonium nanum. The sequence continues at coordinate 14,439 of JAYMTF010001971.1, read as the reverse complement.
TCCTGCTCTCGGAGTTCATCCAACATTGCAGACCCCAGTTGTTGTCCTGATTCATATAAAATATATTAATAAAAAATTAGAGAGAGAAAGAGGGGGAAGAAGTGAGGGGAGCAATTATGTAAAGTCAGAAGAAAATACAGCATAGAGATAATAAACTTGGCTAGTCAGATGCACTCAAATGTTTTAAAACAATGAAACTCTAATCAAGGCATGACATGCTCTAAAATGTGAATCGGATTAAACAAAAAAAATTACAAGAAAATGGATGGGACGTGCAAATCGCTGTTTGACCTAATTTTAAATTAATAAATAATAATCTTTATTAGAAAGGTCTTAGTTGTTTCTATGGAGTGTAATATTGGCTTTTATTTATATTTGTGGGACATTACACTCCATAGAAATCCCTCATGGACCTTGTTTTGCAGGTTCTCCATATGAGCAATTTGAAAAGACTAGGATTTTTATATATCAGCTAGGTCAAATGGGGACAATTCTATAACCGCAATGTTGGAAAGGCAAGGTACGGAAGAGGGGTCCAACCCTGTTTGCGTTCCTGAAGTTTCTAGTTAAACAAACTTTCAGAAAGCCATCTCTTTGTCTAGAATTGTTTTGAGCATACAAGAAACAATCATACAGTAACAACTTTTATGATATTTAGCATAATCCTATTAACCTAATTGATTTTGACAATTAGCTAAGCAAACTAAATTGACCTTCCAAAAATAAGATTGAACAATAATAGGAACATATGGCATGTCGGCAACGGCGGAGCTAGGGGCGGCCCTAGTAGGTATTGGCCCATGCTGGCCTCCTAAAACTCTATTATATACTAGTGAAATTCAAAAATTTCAACAAAAATGCCTCCGCCCCAAGGTAGTGATGCCCTCCATTAACTTAGAGAGGTCCTGAAGTCTATCCTTTTTTATGTCAATTTTTTTAATTGAAGAATTTTATGCCCCTCTCGATCAAAATTCGCTTTGCCACTGCATATCAGCCTTGGTAAGTAACATGTAGCATGCACACCTAGTTTGGGGGGGAATAGAATATTCAACATTAGTACATTACTTTCAAAAATCTTACCTGGAGTTGAGTTATGTTCTAAATCTTCCTCAATTCGACCCACATGACTAATAGCAGCATTACACTTGTTCAAGACAGTTTCCTCATTCAGATGTTCATCATAGACAGGTTGAAATGCAGTAACTATCTTTTCAGGCAGACCTCCAATAAACAATTTCTGAAAATAAGATGGACAAGCACAAACATGCAAGATCACAATACATGAAATAAATTATTTATAAAAAATAACTAAAAAAACGTAGCACAAATCACAAAGTAAAACTGCTAAATGCTTACCACTCTTACTGACTGAGAGTCCTTCTTCAATACTTTGATTGAATTTGAACTCTTTCCATTGCTAAGCAATACAGAAGGAAGATCCTTACCCAGCAGGTCATCTTTCAGACTCTGACCCCGAGAACCAAAGACTTTCCTTTCTTCCCATATGCCAACCTGAACAATCATGGTACCAATAAAAACCAACATGCTTACACAAAAAGAAGGATCAATGAATAAAGAACTGGCAAACGAAAAGCAGAGTCGCAATGAAGAACAGCCAGTTAGCTGTTTCCAGACTTCTACCTTATAACGAATATGAAATGTCAAAAGAAGAATTAAGAGTATTCAGGATATACCAGTCTCATTACTGCTTTCTTTACATCCTCACCGCCAGTTCCATATACATGCTTAAGAGATGAAGGTAGAACTTTCCAGAATTCATTCACAAATTCATTACCCTTTCGTCTACTAACTTGCAAAATGTCATTAGCCAAATTCAGAAAAGATCTGTGCTGAGTTGAACAATTTATCCCATGTCTCAACAATCTGTTTAGCTTTCTTCCGGTGGGAAATACACCACTTAGACAATGCTGATGCGTGTTCAAGGATAAACACACCATGATATCAATGAAGAAAAACTCAAATGAAATAATAGAAAGGTGCAAATGTGTCTGGAGGCTCATGACTTCAAATCAATTGATCTTAGGATATTATACATGAGAAAAATTCAAACAATATTCTTCATTCTCAAAATTACTGAGTTGCTGATAAGAAAATCATGTTGAGTTATATGTCAAATTTTAGTTTTTGCTAACAGTACCAACTACATACAGCCTTCTCAATGAACCAAGTGCTAAAGAAAATATATAACTGGAGTCTTTAATAAAATAAATAAATAATAAAAAAAAGATGCGCTGGAATACATTTAGCAATATGCAGATACTTAATGAATGGTAGCAACTCAAAATATAATTTTACAAGACATATTAAATGTAGACATAACAAACTGGTACTATATCGAGAACCTGTGCAAATTGAATTTTGAATGATAACAGTAATTACATGTAATATAAGACAAAAACTAGCTGCATGACAAATTCATGCTGACATACCCATATAAGAGAAGAAGACGAGCAGGATACATACAAGAAACCTCATTCATAGCATAATAACATTTCAAGAGTGGCTATAAATCAGTAAAATGGTTCACAATAAAATAAAATAAAACAACTGCCAGCAAAAACACACTAACATCAATTCCCAACAGATCAGCACTTTCAACCACAGTAAAACTAAGAGGTTCTCAGATCATAATCAAATATAAATTTGGGCATTCATAAGAAAGGATACATTCGATGCTGTGTTGTGTGTTGTTTAGCTTTGACAACTTCTCAGATAATACTAGTCCATCAAAAGCTTCGTTGCTCATCCTGAACTTTCACTTTCACATATCCCTTGGCAATATCTAAAATGAATAACAAAATAAAATAATAAAAAAGTGTAACAGCAAAACAAACTAAAAAAGTGTAAAATCTAAAAGAACATTATAAATACTTGGAAGATATTTTGATCTTTTCTAATTCAAATAGGTAATAAACTAAAATAAAATAAAGATCACTGGGATATATGAGATACAATGGATCTGTCAACAAAGGTGACTGCAATAGTTTATATTATTGCCACACTAGATGCCGACAACAGTAGCCACTTAACTAGATCTTGTTTGGAAAAACTTGATCCCTCATTCTTTCTGCAATTAGTTACACTTTGAACACAAACCCTGAAGAAAGGATTCCATCTTTCTTAGTCTTACATGACTGAAGCATCATACATGGGATTCCTAGACAGACATAAGTTCAACCTTTCACTTTTCATATTTACATCAAGTTTAACATTTTGCAATGTTTTTTCCATATGGAATTAGCTATCCACATATGTGGCATGGGCACAAATAAAAGATACCGGGCAAATCCCGAGGACACAATTATTATAAAACCAAAGACACAACATGTTAAGAATATGTTCTATAAAAATGATAATTTATACATACTTTTGCTATATTATTGCAATATAATTTATACTAACTCGTTATAGTAAATATTGAATAAGGAAACATTAGCATCCTTAACAATTTTAAAATCAAATCCTAAAAAAGTAGAGAGATGTCAGGCTAGATGATGAGATTAAGATCACTGAAAGACCAGAGCTTTGATTAAATTTACTTCTTTTTTTAAATATGTGAGTGTCAAAGATATAAGAGGCTAGGGTATGTAAATGTATAGAGTTGGAGAAGATGCAATGTTACAAAAAGTCAAAAACTGTATGAATTACAATCAATTTCCTTAAATTGTGCGTGTGTGTGTGCGCGCACGCGCAAAGTGTTTGTATGTAAATGAGTAAGGATTTTACATTCGCTCACATGTTTCACTATGTTTGTTTGCGCATTCTACAATCTCGAACGCGTGTTCAATCAATGTTTAAAAAATGGGGGACATGTAAGGTTTGAAGATGTGTCCAATTGAAGTTTTTATTAAAAAAAACTGGGGGACACGTAGAATCAAGTGTCCAACACATGTCCGGATATCGGTTATGTGCCGGACACATCTATGCCGAAAAATAGAGTGTACATGCATTATAACTTTCCATTGTTCAATATTTCTAAGTCAGAATTGAATATAACATTTCAAATAACACTCTGTGCACTAATCCTTTTAATTTATTCACACTGATTTGACAACAAATAACTTCTTCAATCTTGCAATATGCATAAACCATATCTAAGTATGCAAAGCAATGAATTCCCATTTCAAAAACATCTCCAGAGCACTAATTATATCTGATCTTACTTTTGAAAAAGCCCACTTGAAGCGGCGCTAAGCCCAAAGCCCCAACTTAGCTTCATTTTTCATGAAGCTCCAAAAAGCCCACACTTTTGGGAATTTTATCAAAAAAAAAAAAAAAGCCCATTCTTTTAGGGTTTTTTAGCCAACTCGCTATAACTTTAAATGTATCATGCTTTATTGAATAACTACTAAAGAGGCGTACTTAAATGTTTCAACACGAAAAAGAAATCACACAACGTCATCAACCCTCTTCTCCTCCCTCACTCCCTCAACATCTACGTTATAGGGAAAAATCAACCGCTGCCACAAATTATAAAATGCTTCAACTTCGAGACTAGGACGATTAAGATAATGGATTGAAGAGGGCTCATCAAATGAGGAAAATAACAATTATAATTCAGGTGATGATGTTACCTCTCTTTATGATGATAGGGATAATCACAACTACACGATTTAAATGCTTCTTTGTAACAATAGAGTTGGTAAAGTGGTGCTACAATGCTACATATTTAGATTTTAGTTTGGTTTCTTTTTTCCAGACAATAGAATTTTTAAAGATAATGTTGCATATCTTCAATGTCATTAAATTATGATTTGTGGTGTTTTTTCATGATATTTCAATCTTACTACTATTAATATTTGAAGAAAATAGATTTAATTATTAATTTCCTCCAATTGTTTTAAAATGTGTGCTTCTTTGCGTTAAAGCTTGGGGCTTTGCACTTAAACCCCAGAAGACCTTTGTGAGTCATGTGCGCTTTGAGCTTTCATTACACTATTACTTTATTGCTAAGATAGATATAAATCATAACAAAAACAGCCAAGAAGGCACTCTTTGTTAAACTGATCATGCACATATACATGGAAAAAGCGATTTGGCAGCGGTAAGGTTAAAAGTGCTCCAGTATGCAGCCTAAAAGTTAATCAACCTCTACTAATAGCAGCTAAAAGTTATCCCGTCTGCAGCCTAAATATTATCCAACCGCTGCTAATAAACTGCTTATGGCTATCAGATGTATCACAACGCAGCCCCGCAAAAAAGTGTCCTAAAAGTATTAATGAAACTAGGCACTGGCGATACTGTAATTAGCAGAAGCCCTTCACTACCACCCACTACCTTATAATTCGCAATCAAGAAGCCCAATGCTAACATTCATTCAACTACCACAGAGAGTTAACTGATTAGTGACAGGTAGTATAACTATTACTGGCCACTGCTAACCATCTACCTAATATTATCCAATTTATTCTCAATGTCGTTTTCAATTTCATAAAATAATAGTTTGATATTTTCCTAAATGACTACATTAAAAAAATATTAAATTAGCTATAGCCACACCACTTTATATGCATTTTTCATGAGAAAGTTGGAGAATAGTTATTACCTATTAATTAGTTGCACATGAAACTCGCAGATTCCTACATATCAAACATTTTATCAGTATGTTAGTCAATGATACATGAAACATCTCACATTGTTCTACGTATATGTGTCTTGACAAGTATCTGACACTTGACACTCAAACACTCTTCGGATACGTGTCGGAGACTTGAGTTTATATGTACCCCAATTTTCATGAGTTTTTCAAATCAGATAGATATATATCTTGTGTTAGGATTGGTGCACCATGGCTCAAGGCTCGGAGCATAGTCCTCGCCATACACTACTCATGGCACAGTGATTTCAAAAAGGTGCACGGCGCAACACAAATATGGTGCGCCATGTTCAAATTGGAAAGTATTTTTGGATTATTTTTTTGTTAAGTTAAATGCCCATAGGGTTTTTAACTATTGGGGTTGTAAATAAAGGGAAGTACAATTAAAATCATAAAAGTAAATAATCATGCAACAAATACATGTCTGCAGCACTTTAGACTTTCTGCCTTCCAAACCTTCAATTTTGAATTATTATTCCTCCACAATTACAATATCACAAAAACAGCAGCCATTGAAGAGGAAAATTATGTATCTCTACCATTGTAAGACACCAAGGAGGAAAATGAGGTATCACGCTATAAATCTCTTGATGATGAGGACAAAAACAACGATTCTCTAATTGAAGAGAATGACTACTATGATATTTAGATTCAATACTTTACTATTGAATTTAGATCTCTAGCGTAAGAATGGTTACTATTAGAAGTTAGAACCATGAATTTCACCATTTGACTCATTTAGATAAATATAAAAAATTAGTATATAATCTATTATATAAGTCTAGAATATATATTTCAAATTTGATAACGGGATACACATAATGGTTTGGGATTGCACTACTAAAAGGTCAACCTTATTAGAAGGGTTTCACTTGCACCATTATATGTAGTCTTTTCACTATATTTTACTGATTTGGGATCACTTAACACTCTCTCTCACGTGCAAGCCAAATAACAGAGGTGGGCATGAACTCAGACAAACACATGGATAGGTGGACTTAAGTCGAGAGTATCACTTAACACTCCCCTCACATGCAAGCAAATTAATAAAGGTGGGCATGGGCCCGAGCCTGCACGTGGATATGTGAACTTAAGTCGAGAGGTATAGTAAACTGGCTACTAGGCCCAAACAAAATTGGCTCTGATACCATGTTAAATTTTATAATTGGGATAAACATAATGGTTTGTGGCTTCAAAAGAGCTTTGGGTCGTAAATAACATTGTATGTATCTGACACCTACGTGTCTCCTAATTGTCATATAAAAAATTGATTGAATACAGGTCCAACACCCTCGAACATGTAAACAAAAGTTGAGCTCTCATTTATTCCTATATAGGAATCAATAATTTCTCTTTAAAACAAACTGATTTTAATTCTTTCAAAAAAAAAATCCTTTAATTGTTTATCTTCTCCGAATCGATAGATTTACAAAATCTCTCTCACGCTCTTATTAAAAAATATAAAGATAGAGAGTTCGGTTAGAAATATGGTTTCTCTTCAAAGTATATTGACTTTAGTTCTTAAAAACAAATATTAAATACAAATTTATTGTCTTTCAGTCATCTTAATCTTCTCATCTAAATTATTATGTCTCTACATTGTTAGCACACAGCCACACAGAAAGATCCTACATTACTTTCATAAGATCAAATATTGTGAAAGCACAAAGAAGATAGGACTATCATTTTGAAGAAACAAAAAAAAAATGGCTAGGGTTTAAAACTATTCTGAAATTAATATGTTCGTCGTCATTATGTTTCAGGGCTAAAAGCTTTCTTAACTCTTAGTGAAGTTTTTAGGGGGAGGGTAAATAAAAGAAAAACAAAATTATTGCTTCTGGTTGTGATTATAAACAATTGAAATTCAATAGTATCAGCATATAGAACTACCATTTTGAAGAGCAAGAAAAAAAAAATAGATTCTTTCTCTTCATTTCCACTTCTAAGCACCAATAACATTAAAAAAATATTGCCTTACCACATAGCACTATCATTTTATAATCCAAAAATTAACACAATTATGGCTTCTAAACAAACAAACAAAAAATGACAAGCAGTATTGTGTTAGCACATGGAATTATCTTCTTCAACAAAAAAAAAATACTGATTGGAAAGTCTAAAGTAATCACAACTAAAAACATACATCAGAATCAAACATTCGCGCATGGAACTATCAATTTGAAGAACCATAATCAAAAGGAGGCAACAAAAAAAATCCAACATTGGTACTACCCATGCTAAACCCTTTTTCCCTAAAATTCACCATCCAGTAGAAAATCCGGTGGCCAGAGACGGCGTGACAATCGAGGTAGCGTAGAGAAATTGATAGCAAGTGGAAAGAAAGAGAGAGCTGACCTGATCGATGGCTGAGAGAAGAAAACAGAGAAGGCTGTTTCGATTGAAGACGGAGCAGAATCAGTGTGTGGTTTCGGGCTTAGGGCACTAACAGCAGGGCTGAACACAACTCAAGGGCACGGATAGGGTTTTTTACTTTTCTATTTCTTTTCTGTTTACTGCGTGCGGTCGTGCTAGGACTCTTCCCCGCCTATATTTGTCTCTATAATATTTTCTCAGTTACGGTTAAAAAAATTCTAAGATAACGAAATTTTGCTTTAATAGTAAGTTAATATGTTTTTAAAAGTTTGCAAAGTCGTGGCAGCGTAAATTTGCGGTGTTTTTTTATTGGTACATGTCCAGGGCAGCAAGAGGCAGTTGTAGTGAAGAAGAATGTGGTTTGAAAGGTGATAGTTTGGTTGGAGTTATCATATCAATCTTCGAGTTTGTTGTTGAATAAGATGACATACTCTATGGTGGCGAGAAGCGGCTGACGGAGCCTTCCATGTGGTCGCCTTAAACTTCAAGTGCAATAGGCAGTTGCAGAGAAGAAGAATGTGGCTTGAAACGTGGTGATTTGGTTAGAGTTATATAGGATCAGTTTTCGATTTTGTTGTTGATTAAGATGGCAGACCATATGGTTGCAAGAGGTGGTTGCAGAGCCATCAACGTGGTTGCCTTAAACTTCAAATGCAATTATTTTCAGTTGTTTGTGCTTTTCAGGCTGGGGGATTGTAGTGCTTTCAACTTGATTATTCAAGTTGATGGGAATGATTTCAGTGCCTTCGGTTTGATTATATATTCATGATGTTTTAGTCATTATGCCTCAATTTGGTAGTGTCAATTTTTTGTTTACAGGTTGGTATGTGAACCAAGTGGTTCACAAGTTACTTAGGTTTTCGATATCTTTGTCAAAATTGTATAAGTGGATTGGTCTTCAAGCCTAAAGTTTTGTTTTGTTTTTTTTAATCATCTGATTTAAAGTAATAAATTATTAGTCTTTGCGTAAAAAAAAACTCAAATCTGATACAAGCAAAATTGAAATATGAACCATAATATCCTTACTCAAAGAATTCTAACCTCTAGCTCATAACTTGAGAGTCTAGCTATTTCGCGAGCTACCGAATTCGCAGAGTGATACACAAAAGCAAAATCGACATTACTGAACCTATCTGCAAGTGACAAACAATCATCTATTAATAAACCAACCCTCCCTATTTCCCTCTTATTCAGCTGGAGCGCCACCATCATCAATTTCGAGTCGCCTTCCACAACCACCGACCTCCATCCCCTAGCCGCACATACTGCAACACTTCCTTGACCGCCCAAACCTCGGCTTTCCTAGTGTCCAAACTTGCAGGTCGAGACTACAAACTTGCTCCCGAACAATCCCCGACCTCATTCCGACTAACTCAACTAATACTTATCCTACCATGCGTGGGAAAACAGGCGGCATCACATTTTAATTTGACAACACCAGCAAACAGTCTACTCCACCCCATCTCTGCCTCTGTTGCAGCCACCACCAAACTCCTCACTCTTCTCTCATGCTTTTCCAAACACCCCCTGAATAGCTCTCATGTGACTTAGACGATTTGGGTTGTCGACCATGACATGTTGTTCCAAAGCTCATCGTTGCGGGGTCTCCATAAAACAACATAACACCTCCGACAAAAATCTGCCCTCCACTCTATCAAAAATTTCCCCACACTGATTTATGCTCACTTTGTGGTTTAGTCCCCGAAACAGTCAAGTATTGCTTGCATACTGTAGTGCTGCTCTGACGGTGTGGCGGTGCGTTGGTTTGGAAGGTGTGGTGATAAGCTATACGTCGATTATGGATTGGATGAAAGTGGTGGAGGGGAAGTTGGTGGGAGAAGCTCAGGCCATGACTCTCTATATCGGGTGGAGCTTGTGGCGCCGACAAAATTTGGCGGTATAGGATGGTTTGGTTCAATTGCCTGAGGTGGTTTGTCGGGTGGCAGATGAGAATCTGTCGGGCTGGCTCATAGCTTGTGCAGTGGAGGAGGGGGGTGAGGTTGAGACGGGTTGTGGTGGTTGAATGAGCAACTAATTGACAATGGAGGAAGTTATAGCTGGACTTTGTTAAGCTCAACATTAATGGTGTTGTTTTTTGCCATGAAGGGTATGATGTGGGCTGGGTATTAAAGGATATTGAACGGAAGTGGTTGGGAGGTGGGTGCAGGCGTTGGAATGGTTGTGCGAGATCGTGGGCGATGGTGGAGGTGATGGGGGTGAGGGAGGCATTATCGTGGATAAAACTGTTGGGTTGGCGGCGGGTGGTAGTGGAAAGTGATGCGAAGAATGTGATTTCATATCTCGCGTTAGGATCCAAAATGCGTAGTTTTTATGGTATGGTTATAAATGATTGTATCGTTTAACTTCGTGTTTAGAGGAAGTTTGTTTTTCCTTTGTCTATCGATTTATGAATATTGTAGCTCATGAGTTAGTTAGGACTTCTTATTTTATGTCTGACCGATGTAATTTGGTCGTTTTCGAATGTCCACCGGTGGCAGCTTGGTTGATGAGCATGTTTATGAATTAATGGTTTTATGTTTTCAGATCCCTTGGACTTTTTTTTATAGAGTTGACCCATACACTCTGACTTTAGCTGACTCGATCCCCGGACTTTAATTTTTTAATTTTTCAGCCCCTGAAACCTTTTGTAGCCGGTTGACCCATGCCACATCACTGGTTGTGTCGCGTAGGCCGACCATGTCAGACGTCCAACGTGGCATGGGTCAACATAATATATTATTGTATAGAGATGAGCCGTCCGATCGAAGCAAACGAAGATCCATCGTCCATCATAGTCTTTCTGGGCATTGTTCCCACCTTTTTGACCTTCTTCCTCACCTCTCCGCCATCCTCCATCAATCGTCGCGGTGCACCCTCAATCTCGTCCTCCACCACCATTTTTTGAGTTTTGAGGCGAGCAGAAACAGAGAACCAAACATTACGGACCGAGAAGATCATCTTTTGCTACAACTCCATAAACTTGCCGCCTCTAATTTTTATCCTGTTTTTGGAGCTCATCTTCCTCCAAATCCTGCTAGCACCGATACTTTTTCGACTAATCGAACAACTTTCTCCAAATCCCAGTGCACTCTCAATCTGTATGCCACCACCACATCGTCGCCTCTCCACCACCACATATTCGCGAGGCTTCGATAGCTGGTCTTGATCTCGGTCGGAGACGTGTTGTGCTTGACCCGGAGGACCTCGTAGAGGCTCGCAGGAGGCCGGCGAAAGTCGAGGTGCTCGGTGGTGAAAGAAAGGGACTGGCAGGCGACGACTGCTCGGAAAGAGAATCGACGCATATTCGTGGGGATCGAAGAACATATGGCGTTGCGAGAAGAATGGAGGGCGATAAATTGGGACATAAAAAATGGCAGAGAAAGAGAGAGGCCAGGAGCATAATCAAAATTGAAAAAGGAGATGAGAAGTGTGGCGAAGAGTAGGAGAAAGATGAGAAGACCGGGTCAACCTACAACTTTCATGGCCTACGTGGCACTACCGATGACGAGGCATGGGTCAACCGGCTACAACAGGTCTAAGAGGCTGAAAAATTAAAATTTTAAAATCCGAGAATTAGGTCAGCTAAAATCAGAGTCTAGGGGCCAACTCTATAGAAAAACGAGTTCAGGGATTTGAAAACATAAAACTCATGAATTAATACATGATCTTTTAATAAGAAAAAAAAATTCCATTTTTTTTTTAATTTTTTTGCCAAAAATAATAATAATTAATTTTACCGTTGTTTGCGGTGCATGAAACGGCTATTTTGATTGGAAAAACATTGCAGCCAGCAAATATGTTAATTGCAACTTTAATTTGGGGTTTCGGAGTGGAGAGTGAGGAGTAGAGGCAGTGCCCAAAACCACAAACAGAATTAGCGAAATCTTCATCGATCAGGTCAGCCCTCTTTTTCTCTCCAATCGTATGAAATTCTATGCACCACACCACCTCGATACGCCCACCGGTAATGAAAGGGTTTTTGTACTGGACACTCATTTTGAGGGAAAAATGGGTTTAGCATAGCTACTACCAATGTTAGGTCATTGGTTTTGAGTTGTCATTAGATTACAAACAATACATTTCTTGTTTGTTTGTCTCCACTTGATTATGCTTCTTCAATCTCATAGTTACACGCGCTTACCTAGAATGCATTTTGAATGTTTGATTCTGATGGATGCTGATAGTTGTGATTACTTTACACCTTAGAATCAATAAATTTTGCTTCTTTTTTATTTTTCCCTTTTCAAAATGATAAATTTTAGAAATGTTTGTGTTTTTGTTTAGAAGCCATTCTATGGGATCTTCAAAATGATAGCTCCATGTGCCAATGCCATATTGCATTTCAAATGTTTGACATTTCTCAATATTGGTAGTTGTGAGTAGATTACAAGCAAAAGGAGCAAGGTTTTTGTACATTGATTTGGGGAAGATAAACAGTGAGCGAGAACCCTTCGAATAGGGTATTTCCATGTGCGACGTCTTTTTGTTTATGATTTCATCATTAACCGGTTGGAGGCATACCATACATCTATTTTCTCTGGAAGAGATACATCTATAGCAAAGCCCTTCTTTCTAATCCCCTCCTCACTAGGTCCTTGCCAAGAGCTATAAATGGTAAATTGTGCACTCCCTATTATCCCAGCCATAATTTTAGAGATTAATGCTAGCTTTCCTTTATTGGGGGATTGATAATAATAGGTAGTGGGGAGTCTTGGGCAACCGGCTTTCTATGCAAAGATTTAAAATCAGTTGTTTTGAAGAGAAATCATTTGCTCCGATCAAAGTTTATATCTTGGGCAACCGGCTTTCTTTGCCAAGATTTAAAATTAGTTGTTTTAAAGAGAAATCATTTGCTCCGATCAAAATTTATACAAAATAACATGCATTTGCTAAAATTATTTAGCTCCAAATGCACTGTCTAGCCTAACTATATTTTAATTTATAGACAGTGTATTTTTTCTGTTATTACATCCTTGATATACATCATTACTTCATTTTCTCACTTTTTTTTTCATAGCTAGAAAAATTTCATCACTGGATGACCATATTGCATTTATTTGTGTTGGGTTGAAAGTCAATGCAAAAGTTTGTCAAGCAGGGCATGAATTGAACAAGGGTTCAATAGAGGTTCCTGGAAAGTGAGTAGGCCTGCTGAGTACTCGATTAAATCAATACTAAATCCCGAGTAATGGAGACAGACACACTGTACTTGCAACTGCACAAGCTCTCGGGCATAAAGTCTGAGCAAGAGCTTGACAACATCCTCTCAACTTTGTGGAGTACAAGAAAAACTGGTCTTCGCTCTCCCGAGAAATCCCAAATCCAATCTCTCCTTAATCTTTCATCAGTCAGTGAAGTTGATCCTGTATTGCTACCAACTCTATTCTCTTTCATTTTCTTCGGTTAATTGATGTTGGTCAGTTTCTACCACTAAACTTATGCAGAGTTCATACTAGTTTTTCTTTTTCTTGAACGAGAAGTAGCTTTGTCTTTGGATTGATGTTTTTGATATGTATGCTCGTCTGATGAGTGGGAATTGTGGAATTAGGTTTTGGCATGTCTACGTTCGCTTATCAGAAAATGTGTGAATGACAATTTCACAGGCGATGATCTTTTGAAGTTGCTTCCACCCGATTTGCCACTGGAGTTGCAAAGCATTCTGATATTGTTGCTCCAGAAATATCAGAATCAATGGAAGGAGGATTCGTCTGAAGAACAGGTGCCTTTTCTGAGACTTTTGTTTCTAATACGGGACTTGCCATTTTTAACTGCTACTGCAAATTAGTTTAATTATATCTAAAACTTAATATGTTTTTTTTTTCTTTGTATTTTTTTAGAGAGTTTTTGATGAAGAAACATATAGATTATAAAATGAGTATTCTAGTTATATACTTTCAAGCTTGATCATGCAGATTATTGTAAAATGCCTTGCCTAATGCGTCCAGCTGGTAGATTGAGGGAGGGGAGAGGGATTGAGATTGGATGGGTTGTATTGAGTTTCGTTGCAGGGATTGTGTGAGAGAAAATTGAGATTGGATGAATTAGGAAGATAAAAAGATGGATGAATTAAAAGGTTTTGGACACATGGGGAGGGAAATGTGGAAATGGTTGGGGTTGGGTGGGGTGGTGGGGCACATCACTACAATGTAATTTAATTTTGGTTACCTTTTTTTTTAATATAAGAAATTTACATTGTAATTTAACATATTTGTATTTTTTGTAGTTAATTATAACTTTAATATAAACAAAGAATATATAAATATGTGAATGATTTTTATTATTAAAGAATTAATTTTCATATAGCTAAATATTACACTCTCTTCGTCCAAAATGAGTGCCTACTTTCCCATTTCTTTAAAAATTGAGGATGAGTTGGTTAGGGTTGGATTTTCCCTAATTGTGTGATTGTTGTTGCAAATTCAATGACTTCTTACTAACTTATCTTATGC
>JAYMTF010001970.1:0-20404 GCA_036897485.1 Pelargonium nanum | reverse complement strand
TTAGATGATGTTTTGTCACAAATTCACAATAATGATGTACAACCTAAAGGTTTTTATATGGTTGAAGAATGTTATACAAGAGTGCTAAAACACCAAGCAGGTAACAAATTGTCACAAGTTCACAATATTAATGTATAACCTAAAGATGTTTATATGCTAAATCTTACTAAAAGGATTCTAATTTATTAGATTTTACTAGAAGAAAGTATCTAGTTTCGTTTTGAAAAAGATAGCATGATCCTCAAGAAATAGGTTCGAACCCTTGCATGCGGATTCCATGAACCTGTGCTCTACCACTTCAAAAATACTAAAAAGAACGTACACTTTGACTATTTATTACATTAAAAAGTATACACTAAGAACTATTACTATAAACTATCACTTTAATAGCGATTCGGATTAGAATGGCTTGCTTTAATAGAGTTCTTAAAGAGGACCTCAAGAGAGCTCTTTCTGTGTTAGAATCAAGCTTTCCCCAGTATTTAGACAAGGATTACTGACCAAAAAAAGAAGGACAAATCTGTTATAGTAAACCCCTGTACATACACTTTGAAATTTAGTGTTTTCTTGAGTTGAGGATAAATTGAAACTTGTATGTATTACAATAGGATTTCTTTCTCGGTAGAGCACAAAGAAAAGGAGCAACATGTACATGGTTCAAGACCGGTCTTACATAGTAGAAATAGGAAGACTTAGATTATAGAATTCATGACTTACAATCTTTCTCATTCCTAAATTACAAGTCTTACTCTTTATCTGTGTTCTTGACTTCTTTGTATTCTATGGAGGATCAGATCCAAGCTTGCACTTGACTTATTGTTGTTGTGAGTTGGTGTTTCTTTCAGTTGAGGTTTAGTATAGGGTTCTATGGGTCTTCTTCTTGGGTGGGAAATTACGATGCCCTCTACCTTAAATCGGTGAACTCGGACGTCCTTTTGAACTTGCTCCTAACCTAAATACCTAGGATTGGCCGAGAAAACTTTAGTTTAAGTTCTACAATTACCAAAAACAGAGGAACCTAACTAAAAAGGGATAAATATTTAGAAATTGATAGAGGAAAACAACTCCGACCTTGTCGCCTTAAGATAGACTTTCTTGAAATCCTTACTCTTAATAAGCCTTCTTCCAGCCTGTAACTTACCTTAGCAATACTCTTTGTACCCCTAGCCTTCAGTGTTATTAGGATTTCTATGGGCCTTGTGATTCCCTGTCTTATAGGTACGGGGCTTACAGCTTTCCGTATAAAATAACTAAGAAGTAGACGGCTCATTAATACAAGGCCTAAAAAGCGTCGTGCCCTACGAAGAAACCTTAGATTTGAAATAAGTAGAATTCTTTCTATAACTACAGGTAAACGATCCCTAGAAGTATCTAATATGACTCCGCTTGGGTAAGGTAAGACAGTAAAGCCCAACCCCTTATTTAGTCTAAATTGGACATACAGCTTCTACAGAGCGATCCAGTAAAAATGAAAATAGAGTATCATTTGAGCACTGACTACCTTTTTGGGGACTCGTCGGAATCGTGCCCTTAGTAATATATAGATATCGTTTCTCAAGTAAAACGAAGCTGGTATTAGTATAAGCCTAACTAACACCAATTAGTTCAGAATTTAAGCCTAGTTATAAATAAGCCAAATAAATATAGAAGAGTATATTGTCGTTTCGGCCGTATGCCAGATTTGAACCATTGCCTGTAAAACTAACTTTGTTGCTATAATAATTTTTATAATAATTTTTCAAGATCTTCTTCTTGTAAAGCTTCCTTTATAAAAGGAGTTCTCGTAATACTCTATGTAAAATAATTTGAAATTTAGAGATTAAAAAGCGTTTCCCAGCAGCTCTTTTTTATTTGAACAAATAAGGGGTAAAGTCCGATCTTAAAAACACTGCTTTAGCAATTTAAAACTTGATACAAGGTTATCTATGAATAAGTTAACTATTATTTAAAAATTAGGAGAGAAGTTTCACATACACACCTTTACTAAATAAAGTGGTTGGGACTCTGCTTTCACAGGAAAAAAAAGAGAATCCTATTTTATTTTCTATGTTTTTATATCTATTTGTTAAGGGCCCTTAATCTAACTATGCCCGGGCCTATACAGTTAAAGACTTAACCTAAAAGACAAGAAGTACCACTAAAGCTAACAAGAAATCTCTAAAAGCATAGACTTTGGGTCAATGTGTGGTTGTATAAACTACTGACTAAGGGGAGTTTAATAGGGTACCTTTTTTAGTATCTTGTAACTCTATTTTTAATAGAAAACCTCTCTAAATACCTGGAATGACTGTATGAACTTAATTAATAATGGACCGAACCACAGTTAATTTAACAGCTTTTGTTGAATACTTCGAACAACCTCTTAGCCCGAATGTTAAATAAGCTGTCCTATAAACCTGCAAAACGGAATTCTGAATTCTTTCTTTATTAAAACTGGAGTTTAAATATAAATTATTGATTTCTTGCGATTAAAGTTTAATGCTCTAGCTTCCTACATAGTTTTAAAGGATTTCCTAAAGAGGTCGACTAGGAACACTATAGGACACGGATTCGTTATAGATTCGGCTTGGAATGAGTATCATCGGAGTGTTAATTAGATAACAAGGAATATTTCTTAATATTTGTTTTGGTATTTAAAATTATCAAAATCTTAGGATAATGCTTACGTTTATTCTAAAAAAGCCCTTTTTCGTATACCGCTTTTCTTATATTGAATAAAATTTGTAAAAATATTTAAAAAGTAGAGTAACCTAAAGGCTAGGTAATTATGAGCTTTGTTACTTAAAAACTGTGTGAAATAATACTCTCTGATGTAATAAGCAAACAGCAGCATTACTAACTTTTCAGGTGTTGACTGAGAGACTTTAACTAGTTCCTACTTTTGGGTTTGATGAATCAAGAGACGGAGTCTATATCTCGGTGCAATTTCATAGAATATCAGCGAGGATTCTTATCTATAATAAGAACAAGGAGCCTCTTATACACCCAAAAAGGCGGACCAGTGAAAAGTGACATACAGAAAGTCTTGTGTTTTAGGGAAAAGCCTTTATGATGTTATATATACTGGAGGCCCCGTCTAGAGTAAGTAGTAAACTGGAATGCTTATAATTTATCTAAAAGTTTTAGTTCCGGGGGTATCCCAGCGGTAAACCCTTACTATAACTTTCTCACATTAAAGGGGGCTCTTAGTACTTTATTATAAGCTTGTTAAAATGCGGAAGGAAAAAGTATTCTCGATAATTTCATAATAGCTGGTATTTCAAAGATACAGCAACAGGGTTTTATACAAAAAATAGGTTAATTGGACTAAAGCGTGGATTAAAAGTAATTTAACGGTGGGTATTGGCTGGTGAAAAGAATAGTTATATACGAACGAGTTCGAAATCTTTTGCAAAAAAGGAGTAATTACGTAAATACAAGTAGTCTTAAGGATTCGCGGTCATGTCATACATAACAGGCTAATACTAAACTAATGGATTCATAGAGCTTTTTTGATACCCAGAATTCTTTCTTTGCTAGAGTGTAACCTACTTTTGGCTTAACAAGCCCTTTTTAATTTTAGTCTTAATTTCCTTAATTCAGTGACATAGGGTGTTTGCTAAGAGAAGAGCTAATTGCAGCAAGTTTTTTAGTTTAGTAGGTAGTGCCTATATATTACTTGCTATAGGATTTCTAATAAAATCTAGTTTAATAAGTGCAAAATTCCAGGCTAGTCTAGATTTTACTCGATCAGATAAAAAGGATTTTATTGGTTAGAGACTAAGTCCTTAGGACACGTTGATACTGAAACGCAGACTTCCCTTGTATTATAATTATTAATACTGCGCCCTACAGTTGAGTGAAGGATGACTCTTTATGTGGATCACACCTCTTCAATGGGCGATAAGCTAGCAAAAAGGAAAGGGCTGCTATTAGATCTTAACCTCTTGCTACTTAATTTTATGCAATATTTAGTTGGATACAGTATAGTTTACTATAACAGGTAGGAATGGATATTCTAATTATAGAAAATCCCTTAGCTCTAGGTCAGTCAGGTATTTATTCTTAGTCTACATTAACACTGCAAAAAACAGAGCTTCATTCAAGTTTTTGTAAATTTGGGATTAAACTATAAGAGCTAACTCTACCCGTATCTTAGTAGTTGTAACTTTTGCCGCTTAATAAGTTTACGCTTTTTAGTGTGAGTGCTTTTTCTGTAACCTTGTTTTCTTAATCTTCCTTTTTCACTAGCTAAGAATTTGAGTTAGATTGAGACCGGCAGCTGAATCCCTTTTAACAATTCCACTTCGTTAACTGGATCTGGAAGAAAACTAACTTGACTTTTATCTTTGTTAAAACTTTCCTTCTTAGAACTATATTCTGTATCACTCTTAACCCTCACACCTTTCTAACACAAGCTTACCTCTCTTCAGACCGGGAAGATAAGAAAACAGCCCTTACTTTATCATAAACAAATTACTTTAGCTTTAGAACTTTTATAGGAAACCTTAGAAAACCAAGGCAGTAAAGCTGCTCCTTAAGTTTTTCTTTCTCAAAACACCTTTTAACGGCACAAAGAAACTTGCTTACTGGAAACTCGGTAATACACTGATCTCTTACATAACCCCTTAACATAGAGTCTTGTTCTAATTGTATTGTATGCTAGAGCTTCTTAGGGGATAGCCCTCTTGTTCTTGTTACTGCTATAGAGAGGAAAGCTTGCTTGATAAGCACACAATATGCATGCCTATTATACCCGACCGCAGGCATCCGATGGGATTTGTAAGAAGTGTTTAAACATGGATACCCACCTTTATAGACACAAGCTCTGCATACTCCTCTGACTCCTACTTGCTTTCATACCTAGCTTAATCTTAATACCTATTACTTGACCTCTCTTACTCATACCGGTACTCTGTATCCTTACAGCTTTCTTCGTCTTCTGCAGCAATCCCCTCTTAAGAATTCCCCAACCTCTATCTAGAACCGGAAGCCTAAAAACAGAGGTCGCTACTTATGCAACAAGCTTTTGCCTTAATTTCTCGAATGGAATTGCCGTTTTATGACTTTTCTTGTAAAACTGAAGAAAGCAGAGTTACTACCAACCAACTAGAGAAAGCTACTTGCCTTGTGACTGACTACTTAAACGGGCTATACCTTTCTTAGTTTTATTCATAGCTGCTTTTATCTTAAAACCCAACATCTACTCCTTGTAAACCTCCGTACTCTTAATCTTATAAACTAACAAGACCTTAGCATTTTGTAATAGGGAAAAATCCTCTCTTGCTTACCTAGGAGCGCACCCCTTACGCACCCCCTAGCTATAGCTTCTACTCGATATCTAAGACTTAAATCTCCTAATCTCTTTTAAACTGCTTTTCTTACTCAAATTTCCTTAACAACTAGGGACCCAGAAAGAGGGATATCGCAACCTCTCTCTCAAAGCCTTTCTCTTTTGCTTACAAGTCTAACTGATTTTTAAAAGGGAAACTCCCGCCAAACTTGCTGCCAAATAACTCCCCTTTTGAGACCTGTCTTACAGGAAAACAACCCTTCTAGAACTTCCTCAAGACAAACACCAAGCTAAAAAAGGGATTTAAAGCGCCCTCAAAGGCAAGCTTCAGCTTGGATGCTTACCTTCCTCGAGTACTTACAATTAGATTGATTATTGAACTCTTCACCTTATTACACTTTTGAAAAAGCTTGTTAAGATATAGCTTCTAAACTGGAAATCCTTAATACTTAAGAGCTAATTTAACTGAAACTTCAGGTTAGTTTATAGCTCTGAAGGGACTGAGGAGGAAGAGGAATGTCAGTTGGTTGCTTATGGATAACGGATAGAGATTCTAAGAGATTGGACAGCTTTCTGAACTTAAAAAGCAGAAAGTAAGAGAAACCCACTATATAGAAATTGGCTAAGACATTGAATTGGTTAGCGGGTAATAGAGAAGAAATCCCAGCAAAGACTCGACTCGAACCAACAACCGTTCTTACTTTTTATTACCGACTGATTTAACCACTTTTTTACTTAAAAAATACTGTTCCTACAAAATTCCTACTTTAGTAGACCGATAATAATAATTAGAAGTATTCTTAGCTAAGGAAATCTATTATAAATACCCTATATCAATATGAGGGGGTGTTAACCTAGCATACCTGCCTCATGTTTCTACAGTAATACTTTAAGTCGTGCTCAAAAAATTTAATATAGTTTATTACAATTAAAATGCTTAGCGTTGTCTATTTAAGTTATAGGGGTGGGAAATGAGGCAAATATCTAGAAGTAAAACTATAGCTAAAAGCCCTCACCTATGTGTCTAAAAAGACTCTGATACCTAGTTCTCTTAAATTGTACCTTTTACACACACAACATTTGGATTTGGTTTAACTCATGAATGTAAATGAATGCTTCTTAATTCTTGTACCCCGCGGCCGTGTTCGGTTTATAAATCTCTCTGATAATTACCAGAATATAAAGTTTTATGTCCTTTTTTAGTTTCTTTAGTAAGAAGTTGTTAACTTTTTAGAGAATTTGGTTGGAAGAGATCAAAGAAATAAGGGCATTAAGAATTTATACTAGTTAAGCTGTTCTTCGTTTATAAATGTATAGAGTTAACTAAATTAGATGTGAAAAGCCAATCTATCTTAAAGTTTGTTTACTCATTTTGAAGGTTGGAGTTATAAGATATAGCCAGCAAAGTCTGAGAAGATTCTGTGCCTTTAGGAGTATTATTAATACTATATAGGGGCGCGCTTCATCAGTTTTTTGTAATCAGGGTGCCTTGGGCAGCATAAGGACTTGCGTACATAAAAGTATCCCTGTCCAATTTTGGTAGTTTCCGACCCCTTTTTAATACTAAAGTAGTTATTTCCTGTACAATCGAATAAACAATGAAAGCAATGTGACATAAACTGGAGAACGGCCCATACTAAGGTTTAAAAAGAACTTTGTTTATAGTTAAAGCTAAAATGTCCTCTTGGCAACCTCCTTATTTCTGGAAACCAGTAAATATTAAAGAAATCTCAGAAAATGACCCCTTGTACAATGTAACACGGAGGGGGGTAATTCTAATAAAGATAAAGGTTAGACTAATAATTAGCCGCGGATGTATTTGGCTAGCAAACAGCACTAAAATGTATGTATAGCCATAGTAGTAACCCTCCCTTTTTAAGAATTTAACCTACTGCTGTTTTAGCTTTTAGTGCTTGAGACTTCTATCCTCTTTATAAATCACAAAGAGTTTAGATACCATTTAATAAAAAATAACTGCTCAGCTCTGCAAGTCCTAGACGAGGGCTCCTTATAATAATTATTATTTTTCAGGGTTATTTTACTTAATTCATTCTTTAAAGCCTACTTACACGAAGAAAAAGAGTAGCTTGCTCATTTCTTATATTATAGCAACTATAAAGAGTAATCACATAAAAGGAATCCTAAGGAGTTTCCATTAGAGAAAGGATACTTTGGTCTATGGGCCCTTTCGATATGCAATGTATATAGTATTTCCTGGGGTTTCTTTTATTTCGTCGTATTATTTGAGCGATTGATTTCCAAAGGATTTAAGGACCTGTTATTTATTATTTTGTATACTAAGTTCTTGTTTCCGGGCGATTGAAAATATCAAGTATTCTATCATTAATTTATTGATATCTGGGTGTATTAACATTTACATTATCTCTTTACGAAATTTAATAGTAGACCCTCGCTATATGTAGTTGTGCACTTCTCTCTCATATTATTAACAAAAAGCACTAGTCAGAAATAGTCCTGTTATTGAGCATTTTGTATCCTTATACTTAAGTTCTGCACCCAGGATTCATGTGCTACCCATTTGATCGGGTTAAGAAAGGGGCAAGGTTGGTCGACCTACACTACGCCCTAAATGCTAGCTGGAGATGTATTATGTATGGCTACCGGGATGTACCGGCTGTTAAAATATTCAAGGGCTCTTCTCTGAATCATACAGATACGCACAATCTCACTCCCTGCAGACAAGAAGGGAGAACAAAGGCAACATGAGACCTTGGCACTACTGTACTTACTATTGGCAGCTTACCTCCTGCTTCACACAAGCCAAGGGAGAGGTGAAAGCGGAACAAAGGTTGAGAACACTTTACTTTAATGGCAGGTTAGGGAAGACTACTAAATTCTCTAAACTCTTGAGAAAGGTAATTGCATGCGAAGCGTAACGACCGACGGTATTCGGGGGTCCTTATTTAAACCTTTTTCTGTAGTAAGGTTCTGAACTTCTTGATACTAAGGATGAGAATTCTTGCAATCCAAATCATATATCTCTGAGAGGTCCCGTTTAGGAATCCGGATAATATTAAAGACTTAATTGTTGACCGTTTACTACCCATAAAGAGAATCTCACAAGACTCTAAATCGCCTTAACTTACTTTATTTTGCACGTTTTTCAGGAAAACAGGGGGAGTTCACGTACGAAAACCTATTTATTTCCTATGCTTCACCAACTGCCCAATATATTGTATAGCTTAAAGGGCTAAACCCATATGAATTCAATTGAAAGCCCCCTTAGGAAACTTCTTATATAAAGAGCGGGACCCCTTTTTTCGCTTTTACAGCTTGTCAGGCATTCTCTTTTAGCTTAAACGAAAATCTTTTTATTAGGAAAGCTACTCAACTTAAGGGAAGTGTTCTTACAATTTTGTGCAGTATCGGCTATTTATTCCGAGTTAACAAAGGAAAGGTTTCAAGTCTTATATTATAAAGGAAATCCCGTGCTTATATAGAGGAGATTGAAACTCTAGTTTTTGGGAGGTTAACGTTAAAGGAATTTCTAGGAGATAGTTTACAGGTACGAAGAGTAAGATACAGAATCTAAGTATAGCTTTTAAGAGGGTTCTTTTTCCGAAGAAAGGCTTAGGTGGAGCTCGAACTTAAGTTATTTTATTATCTCCTATAAGAAGCACCCCAATATAGAAATATCATATATCAGAATTCCTATTGAACGTCAAGACCTAAAATCTTATAGATTCAGGAGGGATACTACAGGGTCGCAGCTAGGTAAGTCTCATACTTAATGATTACAAAAGGTTTTCTGTTCAAAGTACAAAAATAAGGGCTTCTTCTCTATCCATTAAAGTAGGAGGAAGCAACTAAAAACTCTTATACTGGACTTATTACAGAGTTTTTGATAAATAACCTAAGCCTTTTACGTTATACCTACTAAAAATCGTTTTAAACGCATCTTCGCAGTATATAAGAAGCTGGATGTCCTAAGTATGACTGTTTGAACCTGTAAATTACTTCTTAAACAAAGAAGGTATATTTTAATACTTGGCGGTACATAAGCACCCATCCTCCTACTATCCTCTTTGCGAACACTAACAATGTTTGCCAATGTTTGCTTGAGCAAGTTGCTATAAAGAGAGTCTAATAAGAGTTGGTTAAACTTTATATGAATAAAAGGACTCTAGGCTTTGACTTTTTATTAACAATAAGTCCGGGAGTTCTAAGCGTCCTAACTTTGTGCGAAAGACAAGGAGGCTCCTTACAAATCAAAGATATAATAGGACATATAAAAAAGCAAGGGTATACCCCAAAATAAGTATATATGGAATATATCTGAAAACTTATACGTAAATATTGCTAAAGAGGCTCCCCTTTAATTAAATAGCAGTAAATCAAGAGATATGGATAATTACTACAAACGAGGGGTCTACCTAAAGGAAGCCAGGGGCCTTATTCCGGGGGTATCCTGAGTGTCTTAGAATATATAGGAAAGGATCGTACAAAAAGCTTTTTTATATATTCCTCGTAATTAGCGGGAAGTTACTACAAATTAAAACTGAGATAACGAGGAGTTTGTGCTCACCCCAGGAAATTGGGAGGTATAAAATTAAGTATAAGAACTTAAAATAGCACGAGGGGCTTTAGTAGGAAGCAAACCCATTTATAAAAACGATACACATTTCTATGGCTTTACAGCAACGCACTTAAAAGCGTTGCTTAGTTATGCACTTCTCATAGCTACTTGACTGGGCTACTATAATCAAATACAAGAGAGTAGAATAATTAACTCCTGAGTAGAGTTTAAAGCATAGACTCAAAGAGCAATCTATGTAGGGCATATTCCGTATAAAAGGCATTACTATTTCGTAGAAGGTAAAGAAGGTTAAACTCAAAAGTCAAGGAAGCTCCTATGTCTTATGCCAGGCTTATTCAAAACACTTCAATATTATGTATAGCTAGGGATTATAGCTGCAGCATATTTTATGTAACCTCAACTTTTTCTATTGATAAAACAAAAATCTTAATCTAATAAGGACTCTTAATAATCAACTTATTAGTCCCTGGGCGTAAGCGCTCCCATAAACATTTGGAACGTCTTTGGGTTTACTAGTTAAGGCTATTGGACAGCTATAAAAGAATATTGCATCTCAAACTAATATGTTATGAAACTCAAAATTATCTATATAAGAGTTTTTTAGAAAAATTCTAATTAGGCTACTATGGAAAACCCATTAGGAGCCCTTACTAAATTACAGTAAATAAAATTTTAGTTAGTTATCTCTGTTTTTACTTATTCTTTTTGAATTTATTCATATATGAAACCCGATTACTAATAGCTTATATTGAACAAAATTCTTATGTTTTTTCTAGATCAAGTAACGAACAAAAAAGCAAGAGGACATCTAATTAAAAGTTATTCTAAGGCCTTTTCCGTACACTATAACGCAAACTCTATATCTTACTATTTTGTTCTTAGAATTCTTCTAAGTAGAATCTATCACTTTTAGAATTCCGATATAAGCCTTCCTTTCTATCTAGTATAAATTACGCGTATTCATAAACTAAGATACATTATATTTATGCTATAAAGTTTCCCTCTTTTTTAGTGGAGATACCCGTTATCACTAAAGTATTCATCGGAATAATATCTCACTCATAGATTTCTTTTTTATAAACTAAATTGACTTGCTTAGAATATGAAACCTTTTAATGTTTTGGTTGTGTTTGCATCAACTGTTCGGCAGCTGGGTATGCTTTTTCCGGCAGGGGTTGTGTAACATTTAACTGCAATATTCTTGAAGCTCCCCTTTTACTTGCTTAAGGTGTAGCAAATAGGGCTCAAACACCCGCCATCAAGTATTTCATTTTTGCATCCTAGATTAGGAAGAGTTGATCTTTCAAATAAAAACGGATGGAAAAAGAAAGGCGGAACCTTTTATTTTCTTTTAGACTTTAGACTTAGCATGCTTTAATGCTCTTTTACTGGCGAATGTGGCTTATTATTCTCTATTTATTAGGTATGGATTCCGAACCTATTTTTAATGCTCTAATTCTGTGACATACATAGAGTAGAACAAAGAAATAAGGATATGAAAAATCCCAACTCAATCCTTTCCCACTTTTCATTTAGTTAGTTTTCCTGATGAGGTAGTAATTCTATAGTCGAGTACTTCGCCGTACTTTATATTTAAAAGAATTGATAGCGTGTCTATCAGAGTAGTCTAGCTACCTATCTATTTATGGTGAAGAAAAAGGAACCCTTATTTTAGGACTAACCGTATAAGTGTTCCGAGTCAAGCTTAAGGAGCTCCTTGTATTTCTCAGCACGATTAGGCTTTGATGGAAAGGAAAGATCTCGGGCCAGATTTATTTTTTAAATATGGGAAGGAATTAACCCCAGCTTATAAGATGTTATGATAGCGGTAAAACTTGTAACCAAAAGCAATTCTTGGCATTGGAAGCTTTCCCCTCAAATTCAGTGCACTACAAACCCACTAACCTGAGAAAAATTAGGACCACCTAGATTACCGTTCCACAAATGTACCGAAACGCAAATTTATGATTAGAATACCTCGCAGCGTGACTTATCTTCTAAATAAGTTAGATATTACACTTGTTTATCGATGGATGACCTATAGGATATCGGTTAAGCTTATCTGGATACAAAGTGGATTCTTAAAAAAACTTAAAGGGTACCTCAAGAATTCTTTAGCTTTATTACGGAATATTAAAATTGCATTCTTTTCTTTAGACAAATTTTGCTGTGCCCCTACTCTGGTCTATATTAAACCAGATTCAATGCTTATGAGATCCTTATTTATAGTATTTTTAGGAAGTAATTAGGAAACTACAACAAGAGAAAAATACCTAATATACAGATGGTTGAAATAAGCAGAACGTGAATAAGGGGTTTATGCAAGGATAGAACCTACTTTTTATGATTGAGGTTCAAACACTGGCTCTCGTTTACAGAAGAGAGATAGACGCAATCTTGTTAGGCTAAAACCCTAGGTCGCGAGTGAAAATACAAGTAGGGAACTTTGATTTAGTTCGACCTACAGCTATTATTACTCTACTTTTCACAAGGAAAATATATTCGAATCTATAACCAATATATATATGAAACATCCACTTGCAATGCTAAAAACTCTTTTGCTTAAAGATACGCGCTTGCTAAATCAGCTTATCCAGATAAGGAAGACACTTTATAGAGTAACCGTGTATTAAGGTATGAAGTCTCAATAGAATGCCTGTAGTATATTCACCAAAAATACATAAATAAGTAAAAAGCCCAGAGTCTCTTGTTTAGGAGTAAGTCATAAAAAGAAAACTCTCACATCTTAGATAAAGAAATAAATTCAATCAGTTGATCCCCCAATCCGTAGAAAATTCCCTTCATTTCATTCTGACAGGGCTATATAATAAGTATAAAAAAGTAAAATACTAGATTTAATGAATCCTAGCTATGAACTAAACCTTTTTCCTTAATATCCTTACAAGTAGTAAGAACTTCATTTAAAAAACTCTAGAAAGTGCCCTGAAGTATCTTCCAAAATCCAGACTTTATATTATACTCAACTAATATTTATTTTTTAGGCCCTGTCCTAAACACGCATCTAGATATATAGCGAAAGCGTATAGTTAGAAATGTGTCCTTATTAGTATAAGATATTAATTCTTTTTGTATTCCTGGTATCAAAACTGAGTGAGATTGTTAGGAAAGCTCTCGTCTAGAATTTCTTAACTCATGTAGAAACTCTTATTCTATTCGAGTCACATTATATAATATAAATAAAAACTCCGCGGGTTTAGTACTTTTCAGTAGGTCAAGTTAGCTGTAACTTAATAAAATAAGTAAACCCCCATATGAAGCCATCAAGTAGGGGTCAAAGATTACTGTAAGTATCTCTTCAGTAAGACAAAGAAAGCCCTTATTTTCTAGAATCTCCTATGCTAAATAAACATAGAAAGCAATAGCCCTTGCAAAAATAAGTATACGGATCCTCTTTTTTTGTAATAATTTTTGCACACTATATTATATATTCCAAAATTCTATTATGAAAACTTTTCTTGTTATTTAATCTAATTAATATTATAACTAATTAAACCTGGGGTATCATCTTGCTTAAAGAATCCATTTTTTTAATATACAATCTGGATGCGAACCCGTGTCACTCAGTCAAGGACAAGGATGGCTCATCATTGACTTCAACCATGATTTTATGTGTCTAGTAACAGTTGATAACACAAGCGCCTATCAAACATCAATGGAAATAGGAAGTATATAGTATAAGATTATATAAGTAAGTGCTTTCTGAACGACAAATCATATAAGAAACCGAGGTTCTAAATATCCTACTTATATATTATTACTACTATTAATTAAAATTTTCTGCAAGGTGGATCTCTACTATGGCAGCCAGATAAATATACTATTCTTTAAGGAATATCTATATGAGGATAAATTAAGAGCTCCTTTTAGAAAGTAAATTTTTACTGGATCTATTTTGGGATTCCTAGGAGGATTCTTAGTTTAAGCGAGAACTGCACAATTATAAAAGAAACAGGACCCACTCAAAAGGACCCCGTAAGAATCAGTAGAAGCTGCAATACGTAGAGTTATAACACTTAAAATTTAGATTACAGTTACGGGTTTTTACCGAAGAAATCCTATTCTTGTTTTAGTGTGACCAAACGAGCTTTCAAAGCTAAATAAAGGTGCTTTTCAGGCAAGTGAGGAACTAAGATCAATCAAAATTTAGTTTGCTATACTTTACAAATTCAATTTGTACTAAGTAGGATAAAACACGCGGCTACTTTTTTTGTCATATAAGGGTACAGTAAACTAGTAAGTTTTTAAATGAATGAGTAGTCAAAGATTTCACACGAGTTCTTTTTAAAACCCTCCAGTGCTCCTAACTTTGTTATAGGGACCCCTGCTAAGCTTCGGATAGAGAAGTAATCCTTCATGGAAGGTCGAGTTAGAGTTGTTGTGTCTTTAAGCAATCCTTAGGATGTATGATTCAGCAAAATAAAAAAGAGTACCCTTGTTTATCTCAACTAAGACTTTCTTTCTCTAATTCTCGAGTATTCGGAAATTTGTTAAATGGATTCATATTCCGTACGTAACTTGTAAAGACTTTTCTAACTCTGAATTTACGATTGGTGCTTAGAATACTTTTAAAAAGTCAGTTATAAATAATATATTTTTAATTTTTTTTCCTCGGTTAAAGCAAATCTTAAGATAAGCGGTATAGCCTCGCGAGTTTACCATTCACCTCCATTTATCCAGTGGTCTTACCTCTCCAAAAGAGTCTAGAATTTTAAGACTAGATCAATGAAGAATGCATTTCTCTTTATCTAAGCGATTTATTTTACTTATTCAAAAAAAGAGCCTTTTTCATTATATACGGGATATACATTATCAAAAAAAGTACTCCTGTAAGCATTCTATTTCCTAACTAATTTCATTAAGGTCAAGAAAATGGGAAGGGCTTTTCTAACTTAGAAACTTAAGAACCAAGTAGTCTAAACTGACTACGGTGTAAAATTTAATAAGTTCTTGTAGCGTAGAATTTAGAGGAAACCCCAGGATACCAAAGGAAAATCATATTAATTATGGGTAACCCCTCTTTTTAAACGTCGGTACTTACTCGGTATGACAATCAGTCGTCTTGTACCAACCCAGCTTCTCAGAGTTCTCCACAAAATACCAGTAATGAACCGATTCGAACCCTTGCATGACGAGCAAACTAACTCTTGCTTTACCACTTTCAAAAATTCCATAAAACAGTATAAGGAATTCCTATATTTATTAATTAAGAAAAACTTTGCAATACCCATATTTGTTAAGAAAGAAAACCAAATTCCAATAGAACATGCTTTAGCTAGAGAAAGAGAAAATCCAACCCTATTTTATATTACCACTTTAGTATTTATTTAATAATAACCCATTAGAAGGAATTCGGTTACATTACACTTAATATTAATTATAAGAAACCTCGTCTATGAACTACACTCATCTAGTATAGACAGCTATTACAGGAACCTATAAATAAACTTAAATTTTATACTTCTAAGTAAACCATTTACTAAAGAATTCCCAGTAATATATAAGTTAAGGTTTCATTTCTAGCCCCATTACCATAGGGTATATAAGAATTCTTGGTAGTAATTTAAAAGCAGGAATCCTTTACGAATATTAACAATTAATAAATAGGAATAATATCTTAAATAGAGGGTTCATACTATATAGTCAGATAACTTTTCTTCTTTATCTTCTTCAGGAAACAATTACAAGTAATTTACTCGGGCTTTCGCTTGAATTGTCTTATTTGTCTTTTGTAAAAAAAGGAGTATACCTATTTAGGTAAGAGAACTAGCCCTAGCTCGTTTTTAGTGTGGGGGATATTCCATAAGGGATTCGGGGTAAGAAGTATGCCCTTTACTATACTAAAACTGGTAAAACCTACTCTAAGGTTAGAAGTACGGAAAAGCACTTATTAAAACACTTGTTGCCGAGATTCTTGATTATTTCAAATTATTCAAGATATTTTAACTTAACTTGAGGTAAGCTCTAATCAGATAGACTTATATAACTATATAAGGAGGATTCCTCTTCAATTAACCTATTAAGAAGTGAACTCGCTAAACCTAGCCTTAAGTAGCTTTTTAACCAAAAATTCTAGCGCTCATATTAAAGAGGTATTTCTAGGAGTAATCCATATACTATAGAGGCTACGTACTCGCTGACTCTGAGCCCCCTACCTTCTCTTCTAGAAAAAAACTAGGACCTCTCGCGCTTTAAAATAGGATAGATTGCTAAATTTGCTATAGATTATCCAGGAAAAGGTTCTTTTGAGCAAACTTTATGCAGGGAAGTACCAGAAACCTCTCAAAAGCCTCTTAAAGTATATTTTTAAGTAATGAATCTTTATAAGAAATTTACTATCTTAAGAATGCAATTACATAGGATTAAGTTAACAATACTTTATTTAACAATTCGAACTAGTAAGAATCCCAAAATACTCAGAATGTTTTTATTTTCCTACTTGACTGCTAAGGTTAAGCCTCGTCTTATCTTAGGCTTCTGCAAATAAAGGCATAATATTTATAAATCTCCATTCCCTACGAGACGTTGTACTAAAGGAGTTTCCTCCAGACATATCTAAATCTAGTGATTCCTTGTAAAATAGGATTTCCTGGGAATTTCATAAAAGTATATTATAAAACCTTTTATCATTAAAAAATAAGGGGCCCTTTATGCGATATTAAAACAAGCTTTCAATTCATAATCAGGAATAAAGCTGCCGGTATATATTTATTTCAATAGCATTAACCTACCACTAGCACTAGTATATGGCTGGTCAATGCAAACTCCCAAAATATTTTTAAGATTTTCGTGAGCTTTTTATCAATATTGTTATGAGACTAATACCGGGGCTGGGAAAAGAATCACCTTCAACAAGAGCTTGTGGAATTCAATTACATTTAGCTACCCGTCAGAAAAGTCTACACTCGAGTTTTTGCTGGTTACCTTGTACAAGAAAAAACGCTTTAAAGTCTTGTATAACACTAAGAATTGTTGCGTATTCTCCGAAAAGTTAATAGCAGAGTCGAACGATTTATTTAATAAGATACCTCTACTTCTAATTCTAAAGGAACCCAGAACTAAGTAAGAATAGCGTAGACGAAGAAACTGAAAAGGAGTGGTGCAAGCTTGGTTGGGTAAATGTAATTGAATGAAGAGGGCCTTTCCTATTCTATTGAATATAGCGATAACAAAGAGGAGTTGCGTCAAAAAACTATTGCATATCTATGGTTTAGAAGTTCTGACTGAGTAAAGGGCTCAGTCAGTTTGTCTTTCATCGGTTTCCTTTTCATTTGATAATACACAAAATCTTTCTTTATAGGAGCTTTTGTTTTCTATAGGACAAGTAGTGAGTTCCTGGGCTTCTCCTGTAGTCCATTTCATAATCAGGATGGGTAATAGCAATCTCTGCGGCTCCTAAGACTCAAAAATTATAATATGCATAACGAACTTTTCCTGTTGGTTAAATCAAAGCCGCCCGTAACGAAGGTTCAAGCCCACCCCTTACAATTAAGGTATTCTGAATAACTTGATTAAATTCTTATATTTAAAAATGTATATCCTGTAGTATGTCATAAAGGGTTTCTTACTTTACTAAAGTTCTAATTTAAGATTCTATGGATATTGTTACTTTTAAAACTTAATTCCTTGAGGAGACTTCGAAGGTAAAAGATAACCTACAATGAGTTCTAATTCCAGATTAGCTAAAAATTGACTAAGAAACTTTCTTCAAAGACTTCAGTTTCTACCTAAGAGTGGTAAGGAGCTGGGGAATTAGTAAAAAGCTTTCATAAATAAGGAGTAAAAAACATTCAATTCCCTTCATTAAAGAAATTTTTGATTATTAAAAAGACAGGCTTGCTTGTCTTGTAGACGATAAACCCTATTCAAGATATATTGATTCTAGCTTTGTACTACTTAACCAGATTCTCCTACGAATTCTACTGTTGTTTTAGATTTAACCCTACTTAGACTCCTTTTGGGCTTGAGACCCTCAAGTTTTTTAATTCGAAAACCCCTCTTAAAGGATTCCTAGGATATGCCTGTATATTAACCTTAACTATAGGGAGATATCTAGTCTCAAATAGGAAACTACTAACTATAAGAAACTCGATTTTCATAATAAACAGAAAATGTAGTAAATTACAGTGGATTCGTTTACTAATAATAAAACAAGTGAGGGATGCTTTTAAAACTTATACAAACATGTTTTCTTCTATAAATTACGTAATAGTTTTTTTACAAATTAAAAGAAAAGATAACTAACAAATACTAATTTGGGAAAGTTTTGTTTACAGGATATTCTTTCCTTAACTCAATGTAAAAGTAACTCAAATTTATTAATTGCTATATATTTAACAATATAGGGCAAGTCAATTACTTTTAATAAAAAGGATACCTCTAATAATATTTATTTACTGGAGTTTCCTTTTAAAAAAGATATACGGAACTATAAGCATTGATAGAAGCACTTTATCCCTAAGAATTTTTCTAGTTCGACGAACGAGTAAATAAGACTCTGAAATTCAAGGATATAAAGCTTCCCTTGCTAGCACAATAGTGCTTCTTGTGTCAAACCTTCCCATTTTTTATCAACAACATATAAAAGTGTACACTCTATTTTCTGATTTACCAGACTGCAAATGGATAGTTTATGCTTTCTGGTTTCCTGTTAATATAGACATATGTCTACGAGTATATAATATGTTTTTACTATGTTCTTTATGGATCATAAGATATTTACCCTTGAAATACCTACTTTCAAGGTGTTTTAGTTTCGTGTTGTTAAACATAAACAGAGTCTATTCGGTTTTAGGAACTTGTTAAATAACAAGGGTTTAGCTTTAATTTTATATCCCAGGGCTCATTTTAGAAGTCTTTGAAAGACAACTTTTAGTGTAAAGGGGGAAGTCTATTATTACTAGAATTAATATAAGGACAACCTTTCCTAGAAGTACATATATAGAAGGGAAGTCCTTTTAGTATCCTGCTCTCGCTTTCAAGAAAAAAAGGGGCACTCCCAGCAACTTGATATAGGAAAACTTCGACTTTAACTTTTAAATTAAATAACGAGTAAGACAAACCCTAGAAACAACTGGGTATCTTTCATGATAGGCAAAAGGTGAAGGTAAGTAGAAATGAAATAGAATACAATACTTTTTAAGGAAGTAAAGCCTTACTCGTCATCTAGGGGTTATTCCGTTTATTAAGAGCGGAGTGTAATTCTTTAACCAACCTAGTTCTAAATCTTGATCCAGATTGGGTGTAAAAAAGGATACTGATAACCTTTATACCTCAGGAATCCGCAAGTTATAAGCGCTATAAAAAGCAATTGGGGTTATGTGATGAAGGTACTGCCCTTTTAAATCTATGAAATACGGATCAAAATAATTCCTTCAACCCTCTGAAGTTTTTTATATCTAATGGATAGAGATCCAGAATTTTATACTGCTTGAAAAAACAGTATTCTCACAAAGGTATATAATACACATAACTAAACAAAGGCGGGCCCTTTTTAGATTTGATGTTAAGAAAAAAGTAAATAAATAAAACTAAAGCTAAAAGAGGTTATCTAGTCGGGGTATTTATATTCAACAATAATACTTTACGCAGAAGAAGTATACTTTCCAGAAAAATGCGTACCTATAAGTACGGGGAAGGGATACATAGGAGCCTTTTAAAAGCATAGGGTCCATAAATTACTAGCTTAACCTTTCTGACTATTTAGATACTGCGATTACCAAAAGGAAGCTTTATTAGATTTTCAGACTCATAGAAAGATTCAGAGATTCGTAGTCTTTTTGTTTAGCAGAGAGGGTTCCTAAACCATCCACTATACTTTGTAAATAGAGTTCTATGGGGGAAGAACTTCGTAAGCTTAAGAAGCCCTATCTTATTTTTTTGTTTTGAGAATGAGAAGTTTAAATATCTAAGCAATTCAACCGAGGACTGGACTTCTTGGTTAGGAAAATGAGATAAAAGAGGTTTGTGTAGAGTGTATTTCGTTTTTAAGTTATATTCTAGTTTTTTAAGAAAAACAACTGGACTTTTGTAAGCCTTGCTCTAACTAGGCGTGAACTTTCAGTATTCATTTCAGTATGATTTTTAGTTTAATTCATAAAGCTGTTTATTAAGATTAGCATTACGAAACCTTGTAATCAATGTTATAGCAATTAGCTCACCTATAAATTACAAGAGGTAAATAGTAAAAATTAAGGATAAGTTGCAGGTTTTATTAGAGTTGTCTCTTCTTATATAGGATTCTTTCAGAGGCCGCCATAGTTACTCTAGATTTATAGGGGATTTCTTGGGTATTCTTATAAAGCTAGTATATACTAGAAACCCCTATCTAAAAGTCTTCATTAATGGCAGTAAGATTTGGCTGAGGCAAAAAATTCTCTAGCAAAACTTATACTCCCTGATGGAATAGAACTTATACTTCCAAATTATTAAAGTAATAAACAACTGACCCCTCTTTTGGAACATAAAGTTAACCTGTTTCCGAGGAACAAGGGAGTGAAATAGATCATCTAAAACCCGATGCAAAAAGTAAGTAGTTTTGTATTCATAGCTCAGTT
>JAYMTF010001969.1:0-20410 GCA_036897485.1 Pelargonium nanum | reverse complement strand
AAAGAAACAGTAGCTTACCAAACAGTTGCAGACGGAGAAGAAATGAAGAAAATGGAGTAGGGTTTGGTGGTTTTAGAAGACGGAGCCGATTGGACCGAGTTGCGGGAACGAGAAAATTATACTAAATCTTGACCGTTTGATTCTAGGGGAGGATCGGTTGCGTGTAGAAAGGTGTATGATAGGAAAATACACCTTGTTTTTATTTATTTATTAAAATTAATAATGGAAAATGTTCAAATCAACAAAACATAGTTGAGGAATCTTATAAGAAATATAGTTATTTTCTCGTATACGACGACCGAGATAGGAAGACGATGCTCGCACAATAGAGCGGGCCGCCGAATTCACTGATCGTTTAACAATAAACAAAAAACAAAAATAAATATAGTTATTTTATGAATCGATCACAATCATCAATTACCAGACGATACTTATTTCGTATTTTGAATCCTGACTCGAAATCCAACATAATTTGGATGGTGTCTCCTTCAAGAACTACCTTCCTCCACCCCGATTCCGCTGCCCAAATCGGCCCTTCTCGGACTGCTAGTGACTACACCACGTAAGAACTCGTAACTGAACCACTCCACTAGTTGCTACGCCCTCTAGCGCAACGGCCGTCACAGGCTAAATTTACTATTTCATTCGTCCCAAAATTAGTGTTTTATTTTGTCTCATATTTTTTGTTTCAAAATAAATGTGACCCTTATAATGTATGAATTATCAATAGACAATAGTATTAATACAATCAGTTATTTAGTATCATTTAAATTTGTCGCAACTTACTACACGATAAAAGAGAAATATAAAACACTAACTATGTTATTTGTCTAATTTGGTTCTCGATTAAATAATTTTGCTTTAAATAGTATCATTAAAAAATGTAGCTAATATAAGTGTCGCGAAATTTTCACATCAATTTAACTTAACGAAAATTGATAAATTAGACTTATTCGAAACAAAATAACGTAGTCGCAAAAGCAAATTACAACAATATAAATAATTTGAAATCTAAATTAGAAACAAAAATAAAATGACTTCTAAACATGGGCTGAGCAGATTTGTAGTCTCATGGGCCTTCACAGAGATGGGCTTATTTTAGTATCCTGGCCCAACCAACCAAATGTCCACGTCATCTAACGCCTTATTTGACGTGTCGCACAACAATTGGTCTTCCTTAACTTGATCGCCAAGGAGAGACAGTGCTAACATGCGCCGTATAAGTTCGCTTCACATAACCTGCACCCCTCACCGCCTTTCCCACGCCGGTTGTTTGTTTCCCGGGAAAAATCCATCAAGAAAACAAAACAAACCAAACCAACAACACCTCAAACCCCATGGCCATTCGAGCCACTGTAACAAAATTTCCACTAGATCCTGATACGCAAGAAGCCTCGGGCCTCCCATGGGGCGTGACGGTGACGCCGTTCGCGTTGGTGGACGAGAATGGCGCGCCGCCGGCGTACGGATGCGACGGTCACTTGCTTCCGAGGTGCGAGAATTGCTGGGCGTATTTCAATGCAAAATGCGAGCTCGATCGGTGGGCTTGGAATTGCTCTCTGTGTGGGACCCTCAACGGACTCTCCTCCCAGGCTATCGCTCGATACTCGCATCCACAGTCCTGCCCGGAGACGACGTCATCGTTCGTTGATCTCGAGCTGCCCGGTAAGTTGGCTTGGAGATTTTTGTCTGCTTGCTTTCGAACATTTGCTTGTTATGCCTGCCTCAATTTCAATTGATGGATTGATTAGTTTTTTTTTTCCACGTTTTGTTGAAATTATACTTGGAAATTGGAAATGATTTCTGTTTAAACTTATGAA
Organism: Pelargonium nanum; assembly: GCA_036897485.1. Lineage (NCBI taxonomy): Eukaryota > Viridiplantae > Streptophyta > Magnoliopsida > Geraniales > Geraniaceae > Pelargonium > Pelargonium nanum. Next base: position 18,590 of record JAYMTF010001969.1, on the reverse strand, counting down.
ATGTACATGAATTTCGATTCAGAGTATTGGTTTAGGGTTTTTTTCCCATGTGTGGTTGAAACTATACTTGAAATTGGAACTGATTTCTGTTTGAAGCAATGAAATGTACATCAATTTTGATTTAGTTTATTTTTTTTCATGCTTGGTTGAAATTAGACTTGAAATTGGAAATGACTCCTGTTTAAAATAAATTTCGATTTAGAGTGATGATTTAGTTTTTATTTTCCTTGTGTGTTGATTTTGTTTAAACTAATGAAATGTACATGAATAATTGCATAGATTTATGTTTTGCAAATTTTCTTGAATGACCCTAAGCAGTTCTATAGAATTGACCATTTCTATTAAATTCTTAATAATTGAGTTATGAAAATGAAAGGAATATTTGAATATTTTAGTTTGTTTGTTTATATTTCTTCCATCAGCTCAGCTAATGTGTTATTGTATTGTTAGTTGCTTCATTGGGCAGAATTGTTGTGATGAGGTTATGAATATGTTTTTTTCTTCTTTGTTTCAGATGAAGAAGGGGAAGGAGAGTCAATTAAAGCTCGGGCGGTGTATGTGGCAGCTATTGATTTGTCTTGTATGATCTCAATAATTGTATACTTTGGTTGTTTTGGTTAATTTTCTGTGCCCATAACTTATTCATTTAGTTTCTTGATTTAATTGAAGTGATCTGCAATTAAAATGATACTTACTTGAATTTTTGAAAGTTAATCACATTTTGCATGATGAAATATGTTTATGTGTTATGGTTTTTACTGAATTCTACACTGGACAACAACAATGATAAGATATTTTACTATCTTTCATCGTTGAGTAGTGGTTGGGTTTAGTAGTGGTCTATATTGATAACGTCACTGCTTGGTTGACTAAATTTGAACAAAAAGATTTGTAAGTCATGTTGTGGCCAGTTTATTTGTTCTTGTTTCTGTTATTATTTTATATCTATACCAAGCTTTTCCTCTATCTACCGTGTTTACATTTACATTAATATTTGGAGATTTAACTTGTTTCCATGTGCTCTTTTACTCCTTTCTATCAAGATGGAACTCTAGTAATTACATTCTGTTGGATTTATGCAGCCTCTGACGAATTTTTGGAACTTATAAAAAGTGCACTCTTAGCGGCTTTAGAAGGTTGGTAATTGTTAGATCATAATGATTTCCTATCTCAATTCCGGCCCGAGTTCCGTCCTTCAGTTTGAAATTCTTTTTTTTTTTTTTTTGCAGCTCTCGGGCCTGGTTCATTGTTTGGTCTAGCTACTTTCAGCCACAAATTAGGGCTGTATGATGTACAGGGGCCCATACCTATCGTAAAGAATGTTTTCATTCCCCCTGATGCAGAAGGCACCTTTCCAATTGAGCTCGAAGACATCATGCCTTTGTCACAATTTTTGGCGCCGGTAATGCTGTGTTATATCGACTTTTAATTTTTAGCTGGGGTGGGAAATTACTTATTATTACCAAAGTCATGTACAAAATGTGAGTAATTCACATACTACCTCCGTTTCAAAATAAGTCAGTTCTTCGCACAAATTAAGGAGTAATGTAAAAGACCTAATTAACCTTATATAATTGTGTTTGTACTCATTAATTACTCGTAATAATAAATGCTATATATGGGAATGATGAAAGGGTATTACTGTAAAAGTTATTTGCATTTTTTTTGTTGAAATCGTAAAATGACACTTGTTTTGAAACGATTTTTGGCTTTTAAACACTTATTTTGAAATGGAGGTAGTATTTTTTTGTGCAATCCTTATTGAACTGCTATTGACAGGTGGAAACTTGTAAAGATCGTATCGCATCTGCACTTGAAACACTAAGACCATCAACTTCATGGGAGAGAACCTCAGGTGCAGGACAAGGACTAGATAGTGGTGTTTTGATGGGTGGCCGAGGTTTTGGGACAGCAATGGAAACCCTTTTCAGTTATCTCGAATCAGAATATGGAAGCACATATGCACTAGGTATCGTAGTGTTTAAGTTTCATATAACTCTAATTTTCCTGAGGAAGTGTGAGCTTTAATCATATGTTTTCCTTTGTTCCATTATGTTCTTTCAAGGGACATATGCTATAATTTGCATTTAAAATGAGTGCAGCTAGAGTCTTTGCCTTCTTATCTGGTCCTCCTGATTATGGAGCGGGACAACTAGATACTAGACGATATGGTGAGCAATATGCCAGTAAAAGAGAGGATGCTGACCGTGCTTTACTTCCTGAGCAAACTCCATTCTACAAAGATCTGGTAATTTTGTTTGTCTTCTTCTTGTTGCACTCTTGGCTCTATGTTTCAGGAAGGATAAAATTTAACGTTTATTTTATAGGCTGCTGTTGCTGTGCAAGCAGGTGTATGTGTGGATGTATTTGCGGTTACAAATGAGTATACTGACTTGGCATCTCTGAAGTTTTTAAGCATTGAAAGTGGAGGCTCATTGTTCTTGTATTCAAACACTGACGATTCTACTCTTCCCCAGGACATGTGAGTATATCATGAAATAACTATAATTCTGGAGTAATAATGATTCTCAAAGGGCTTGTTCAAGCGGCAAGCATATGCTCAAGTTCTGGAGTTTTCATGGCTACGCGCCTTAATAAGCATAGGCTCAAGTTCTAGACCCGATTTAAGCAAACACCCCTTGGTGCCATCCCTGTGCTTGGCTGGTCCAGTAATTACCTGGGGTGTGTGGGATAGCTGGACTGTTTGTTCGCAGGAGCAAAGCTCAAGATACCCTGTCATAATTATTATTTAAGTCTGGGATCTTTTGATCTTTAAAGTAGCATTATACAGTCAAACTGGCAAAGAAGGGATTATATCCTTTAGATCATGGCAATATCTTAGTAGCTGGTAGCTGAGATTTATTTATCCTTTAGTCCATGTATACTGATAAACATATTGAAATGACTTTTAAATGATAAAGATACCAGTTTTCGTTGTTTTCCTGCATGCAAATAATGAAATAAAAATGTGATAGTTCATACTTGATACTTTTGCATCTGGATTTTCTTTATTATAATATTTTCATACTTTTCAGCTGTGTTTTTGCAGGTACCGGATGCTAAGTCGACCATATGCTTTTAACTGTATACTGCGTTTGAGGACTTCCTCAGAGTTCAAACCTGGTCATAGCGTAAGTAATTGAATTGTGCTTGTACATGTACTTGTCATTGTAGCTTTACAGCTTACCCTTATACTTGCTCTTTCTTTTTGCAGTATGGTCATTTCTTTGCAGATCCACAGTATGAAAATGTTCAGCATATCATTTGTTGTGATTCATATGCCACGTATGTTTATGACTTTGATTTCTCCAACAATGTTGGATTTTCCAGGTAAAAGTTTATCTTAGCCAAGCATTTTTAATACAAGATGTTTTAGCAGAAAGGTTAAAGATAATTTTGATTTCAATAGAGATTTTTCAATTACAGTAAGATTGCATCAAGGATCAGCTCTCAGCCCTTTCCTTCTTGCCTTAATCATTGTGTATTTTTTTGCCAATGGGTTAATACCAAATTAGATAGATAGGGTGAAACACTGAAATCTATTTTTCTTATTCTGATCCTTTCTCAATCTATCCAACTATTTTTCTTGTCTGTGTCAATTAAGGTATTCATAAACCGCTTTGACGTTTTCTCCCTCTCCATCTAGAATCGGTTTTCTAAATTAATATTATTCAGCCTTTGATACCATGTGCTGCTTGTTTGGTATGCGGTGCGATTAAATGCAGTTATATTTTTACCTATCTATATAAACAATTGCAATGTTGAAAGTGATCTTATAATGCTTATTGTAGACATGCTTCAGAACCTCCTATGATACAGATTGCATTCCAGTATACTGTTGTTGTGCCTCCTGAGGAGCTTTCAAGTTCTGCATCTGTTTCTTCAAGTAGGTACGATTAATCTATCAAACTGCAGTTTGCCTTGCATTGAATCTACAATGAAAATATTTATGGTTGCATTTGGTCAGTAATAGTTGAAAGCCTGATTTGATATTATTTCCTTCCCATGAGATATGCTACCTATATTTCAGAGCTCGGGTACTGCAGTTTTCCTTCTGAAAATTGTAGTGTGAAGTAAGACTGTGAGTTCTGGAGCTCCTTTTACGTTTTTAAGTTCTCTATAAGCCATCTCAGATTCTCGATTGCTCATATTAGATAACATATTTCTATTTTATTTCATTCTTTTATGGTGCTTTCTTTGATAGGTTTTCACTCCATGGCACTAAAAATTTATGCTCCCTCCGCTCCAAAATCAGTGTCTTGTTTCTCTTGAATTTTTTTTCCTAAAAATGAGTGTTATCTTTCATTTTTATGAAGTTAGTTATGCATGAATTACCAATAATATCTCCATGATAAGCTAGTCAGTATTCCTTGAGTTTGTTACAATAAATGCACATAGGGGTATTGTCCACCACTAACTTCTTATTTTTTCTCAAAAAGCATTTAAAGATACCCATTAATTTTCTTGACCATTGAAATAGTCTTGTGATTTTCGGGTTAGCTTGATGTGATGTATGTTTATGCAGATCTGAATACTTACTTAAACGACGACTAAGGATTCGAACCATGCAATATGGAGCTGCAGATCGCATTAATGTTCTTTATGACAATGTGGACCCTGAAGTAGTTCTATCCATACTTGTCCATAAGGTATTTTTGGGCATGCACTTCTTGTGCACCTCTCCTGTGCAAATTTATTTTGTTATATCACTAATCAGGCAAGTTGAATTTTAACGAATTGTTGCTCATATGCTGATATGCACGATTCACTCTTCAGGTTATATTGGCCTCTTTGGATCAAGGAGTTCGGGAGGCCCGAGCATTGCTTCATGATTGGCTAGTTATTCTCACAGCTCAATACAATGATGCTTATAAGATTGTCCAGTACAAGAATGGAAGTTCATTAACTGCCCAGCTTGATGTGGAATTCTCAAAATGCCCACAATTACAAGCATTACCTCGCCTAGTGTTTGCTTTGCTTCGGAATCCTCTTCTTCGCTATCATGAGGAAGGTGTCCATCCAGATTATCGGATCTATCTACAATGCCTTTTCAGGTACTGGGTTCTTTGACATCACAGACTCAATTCTTTCTCTCTATTTTAGTTGTATTTTTAACAGGGTTGGCAATTCGTGTTGAGAGTTCCCCCTTACATGTGTAATTATGTCGTGCGTGTTTCACAAGTCCAAAACGAACGCAACACGATTATTAAGTTTGTTGGGTTGAGCCCAAACATGCTAAAATCGTGTAGTGTTCGTGTTGGATCATGTGTCTTGTCCCAAGTCGCTGACTCTAACTTTTAACTTCTTATAATGTCCACTGCTCTACTTTTGCATCTCTTCCCTAATGGATGTTTTAAAATGTCACACAGTGCACTGGAACCAAGCTCCCTTCATCGTGCTGTGTATCCAGTTCTGACGTCCTACTCTAGCCCAGATAGACTAGCATATCCACGGCACTCGCTGAGCCGTGCTGCTCTAATAACCAGTGGCAGTCCGATATTTTTCCTCGATGCATTCACAACTCTAATAGTGTTTTACTCTTCAACAGCTGACCCTTCACTTCCTTTTCCTCCACCTCACGATTGTAAGTTGTTTATCAATTGCTTCTTAGCAGTTTCTAAAAACAGAAACGTTGCCTCGCTGAAAGACAATTTATTTGTCCTGCAGGTCTATTGCGGTCTACCATTAACAGATTGAAGCAAGAAAGAAGCATCACTTCGAAACTCATATTCATTCGGGGAGGTCATGACGATGCAACAGCTTTTGAAAACTATCTTATCGAAGAACAAGATGTTGACGGACTTGGCCTCCCGAGTGTCATGGGTTTCGTTTCCTTCCTTGAAGAAATAACGCAGAGCGTGTTGCGATACATCAAATAGAACACTAACCACTAACTACAAAGACAGACAATTCACAATTCTCAAGCCGAACAAGGAATATGGCATTGCTTGTGATCGGCTACTCGCAGTTTTGAAGCTCTTGATACGCGCATAGGAATCAGAAGGTTGATTCGAAGTTCTGCTCGTGCAAACTATACTGGACATACTATACTGTCTGAGGTACACTCCTCTCCTTTATGCAAATTACATTTTCGGGTTTGGACATCAATACAGGTGAATCAAATTATCGAAGTGTGCAAAGAAGAGTTACATTTTGTTCGTTACGCCTTATAAATCTTTCCCATTTCTGGGATTATACAACTAGATTAAGTGTGAATTGCAGATAAATAAGTTAATCTTGGCCTCTTTTGCCGATAACTTGTTATACTCTTTTTTTCGTGACAGCTCCCTACGTAACGATAAGTACATGGTAATTATCTGCAGTTTGTAAGTTTAGCTGGGGTGGTGATTCAATTTTTATAATTGTTGGTGTTACTGAATTTTTGTGGAGATCAATGTATTTGCCATACCGACACTTACCGTGACTTACCGGAGGTGAAGTCGAGTTAACAAACAAGCTATAACTTGTTTGGTTTGTAATTGTAAGTGGATGGACAATTTTTAGTTTTTTTCCCCTTTAAATGTTTTTGTTCTTTAGAATCACAAAGCATATTCCAAATTCCAATCTTCCATAGTTTTTGTTGGGGCTGACCATTTGGCTATGACCCATGACAAGACAGGAGTTTAATTGGGTTGGTTTGTGTAATTTTGAACACAATTAGTTATACATATTGATCGTACTGTGTCGTGTTAATCTGCTTATAAATATTTTGTATTCATGCTGTGTAATTCAACGTGTTTAATAATCGGGCGGGTTCCCTTGGCCCATTTATATCACAATATCATGTATACGTGTTACAAATTTAACGGTTCGACCCACTTGATTTGAGTACAAAATTATCACAATCCTAATCCGAACAGTCCAATTAAAACTAGTGGTGACAATTGCGTTTGAAAGTTTATTATGTTAAACATCCCAGTAAAAATTCAATTATTAAATGGGTTGAAGAACACAACACAATCACAATCGTCATGAGCGCTTCGACACAATCGACAAAATTCAAAAAATGTATAATTTATATCATACATTTTTTTTATCTGACATGTTTAAAAATTGCGTTTTTATTCTTAAATGAGTTACACGACTTGCTTAAATATACAGACAAATTTTACGCAAACACTATTCAATTATTAAAATAATTGAATTAGTAAACACGAACTCAGCTTAAATTTCATGAGTCGATGACCAAAATTGTCAGGAGTGAACATTTATTTTTTCTATTTGATTTTAAAATTAAAGAACTAGGGTTTGGCCGTTGCGATATATTCACAATAAGGCCAAAAACCGATAATTCTTTACCCAACTTCACGGGGACAAAAAGTTTCAACTTCCAGATTCGGAGCGTCTCTATAGTTTCGCTCCACCGCCAAATTTCAATTCTCAGATTCGGAGAGTCGCTCCTTCGGTACTTTCTCTCTCTCTAAACCTTCTTCGCTGCCGTTTCTGTAACTACAAATCTTCTGTTTGCTATGTATTCGTGTTTCCATTTCTAAATTGGAGTTTCTGGTTTGCTTTCCGTTCATATGAGCCTGAATTTGTCGAGTTTTTAGGTTTTCGAACTTTTAATTACTTCAATTTTGTATCTGGATGGAGTTTTTGATTTCAGAGACCGATAGATTGGAAGATACAGAGCGCTTTGAATGAACAGTTTTGAAGAAAAATGCAATTGTTATGTACATTAAAATGAGAGTTATATAAATTTTTTAAAAAACTATGCACCATGGAGCAGGAACATATTAAACAACATTTCTGTTGTTTTGACATATTTGTGTTTGGTGTGTTTCTACAGTACTTATCATAGCATTTCTCTTTATGAGTGAAAATTTGTATGAAATTTGATTGAGGAAACTAATAGACTGCTGATTTGCCTGTGAAGTAAACTAGTACTATTTTTTTAGAGCTAATATGGGGACGCCATTTCATTTTCAATGAATGGTGAGTTTATAGTATGCATAACTAGATTCTTTGATAAATGTCTTGAATAGTGTGATCAAAGTTTTGGTATTTTTTTCATACATGAAGAGGATGAAAAAGTAAAGGAAAGTGAGTGGAATTTGAAATAAATGGAGAGTGAGGGTAGAGATGAGTTACCGTGAAAACCAGCTAAAGTCTGCACTAGTTGCTAAGTTGTTAAAACTACGGATTTCCTTGTACATAACTGGAGATCCTACTGCATAAACATAATTAGCTCAGCAGTTCTAAATCTTACTTTATGTTACCAAGTATATATTCTTTAACTTTATTTGTACTAATGATCAGGTTTAGTAGAGAAAATTTAATTATTGAATTTCGGATATGTTTTACTGGTAATGATAAAGATACTGGTACGGGCCCTTCGAATCTCAGTTACTATGTATTAATTCATTGCAGGAAGATTTAGAGTTGGCACATTCAGTTTGGAAGTGCTTTTTATGTCTTAATGATTCTAAATAGAATCTTGGGCTGTTCTTTGTTGTTCCTCCTTGCATTTCCTTGGAGCATTATGTGATTGTCTCCATGATTTGTTCTATTACCTGTTCACTAGTTCTTATATCTTTTATACTTCTTTTGCTGTTCTTACATTTTTGTGGGAGTAATGTTCCCATTGGGATGAATATAATATAAGTCTTAAACTTGCCAATATTTTTTTTGGACAGCAATCTTGCTCTGATTACAAGAAATTCATTTCTTGCTTTTTTGCACCACCTTCATATTCCCGTAATTATCATTCAGAAATCTCTATAACCTGTGTCTATAAGTACTGCTACTAATATTATCATTACCCCTTTAGTACAAGTCTTTCACATTGCAACCCCTTGAGTCTTATTCATGACACGGGTTCAATTGAGATTCGTACTCTGCTACTTCTATTGGCCTTTCATTTTGTTTCCTCCTTTCAATATGTGTATACTTCTTCCCATGAATTCTTCTGGCCTCTGTGCCTTCTTCACAGTTGCCTTGCCAGCTTATTCTATTAGATTCATAAGATGCAAAGAGCAAAGGCAAATGCATCAGCAGCTTCCATGCCAGTTGAACCTGATAAGCCTAGTGAACCTGAAGACGAGAAAGTTGATTATGAAGACAATGACCCTGAGGAGCCAATGGAAGAAGAATTTGAGTATGAAGAAGTAGAGATAGAAGAAGAGGTAGAGGTAGAGGAAGAGGTGGAAGTGGAAGAGGAGGAGGAGGAAGAAGAAGAAGAAGAGGAGGAGGAGGAGGGAGATAATAATAATCCCCAGAAAAGATCTGGCATTGATGAGGGGAAAGTTATAAATGAGGATGAGAAGGAAAAACATGATGAACTTCTTGCACTTCCTCCTCATGGTTCTGAAGTATACGTTGGAAGCATCCCTCATGATGCTTCTGAGGATGATCTGAGGGCCTTTTGTGAGACTGTTGGAGAAGTAACGGAGGTAATTGCTATTTGTAAAATACCAGTTTATGTCATTTTATATAAAAGGAAAGCTTATACCAATTGTTTTCTGATGCCAGGTTCGGCTTATGAAAGCTAAGGATTCAAGTGAAAATAAAGGCTTTGGTTTCGTGACATTTAGAAATGTTGAACTGGCTTCTAAAGCCATAGAGGAGCTGAATAATACTGAATTTAAGGTAACATGATTTATTTATTTGTAACATTGTGTATTCCTATATCCTACTGGATAATAGTGTAATGATCTAAGAATTAAAGTGTGTGTTTAGCCAATATAATTACTTATGCAAATGAACTGTTTTCAAGGGAAAAGAGAGAAACATTAAAAAAAAAATCCCAAAACCCTTATTGCCAACTTGGTGGTTTTTTATTTTTGTTTCTCTCTTTCTCAGGGTAGAAAAATAAAATGTTCGAATTCTCAAGCAAAGCACCGATTATTCATTGGTAATATTCCTAGAAGCTGGGGAGAGGAAGATCTGAAGAGAATCGTGACTGAGGTTGGGCCTGGAGTTACTGTTGTGGAGCTTGTCAAAGTCAGTGCTCTATCTGAATTCCAAGTACTTATTTTATTTGGGGATAGCAAGTAGTGATCGATTTTTTTTCTTCCCTTTTGCAGGATATGAAGAACTCAAGCAATAACCGGGGTTTTGCTTTTATTGACTACTATAACCATGCATGTGCTGAGTATTCAAGGCTGAAAATGGTGAACCCCAAATTCAAGCTCGGTGATAATGCTCCGACTGTAAGCTGGGCTGATCCTAAGAATGCTGATTCTTCTGCAGCGTCACAGGTTTTTATAGTTGTGCTGTTTGTTAAATTTAGCTTTCCAGAATTCTACATAGTTGGTTAATGATGATTTCAAACTTAGAATAAGGTTGTTGTGTCTGGGTCTTGTCTTGTCTTCTGTCAGCCTGTTTAGTTGTAAGTTTTTAGTGGGCCCTGTTGTAATGGTCGAGCTCCTAGATGGTATTGAAAAAGCGAACTGGTGCTTGTCAAGCTAGATGGCCATTCCATTCTGATTGGTTTGATATCTCTAATGGTGAAATCCAATAATCAGATCATTTTCATCTTGTCATCTTCATTGTCTCATTGTATAAAATGTACTAGCAATTTGCTATCCATCTTTGCAAGCTTTTTAAATATTAAGTTTGGGAAGTCAAGTTTTATGTTCTTTTGGTGAACCAACTTCGAAGATCTTGTGGTACAAATATAACTTCCTCTTGTCTCATGCAGGTCAAGGCAGTTTATGTGAAGAACCTACCAAAAAATGTAACCCAGGATCAATTAAAAAAGCTATTTGAACACCATGGGAAGATCACAAAAGTTGTCCTGCCGCCAGCAAAATCTGGACAGGAAAAGAATAGGATTGGTTTTGTACATTTTGCAGACAGGTCAAGTGCTATGAAGGCGCTGAAAAACACTGAAAAATATGAACTAGACGGTGACGATTGGTCTACTATTCTATTTCATTTTTTGGTATGCAAGACAGTCAGGTCTGTACTAATCTTGGTTGATTTCTTATCATTTTCAGGCCAAGATTTGGAGTGTTCTCTTGCAAAGCCACAGGCAGATCAAAAGTCTGTTGGGGGATCAAGTTCACAGAATTCAGGTTTGCTCCCAACTTATCCACCCCATGTTGGTTATGGCTTGGTCGGAGGTGGTTTTGGTGCACTGGGTGCTGCTGCTGGATATGGTGCTGCAGGCTTTGCACAGGTAAAGATGCATGCATGTGTAGGTGTAATCTCTATTTGCGTTAAATAAAATAATATTAACAGCTATAACCAAATGGGTGATTCCGTGATTGGAATGAAAAGAACTCTATCCGAGCATATAATATCTTAAGGTAGCGTTTGGATTAAAATAATTGGAAAGAAAATGGGAATCAAGGATGGGAATGGGACTCATTCCATTGTCATTCTCATGACCAAAAAGCCACAATACAAAAATGATGAATTGGAATCTCATTCCTATTCCCGAACAAAAATTCTTATCCAAACGCTACCTAAATGCACTTTCTTCTTTAGCTTTGTTTTGGATAGAATTTTTGCTCATGGGAATGAGATTTTTCGTTTTTCATGTTTGGATTACGACTTCTTGATTATGAAAATGACTTTGGAAAAATTCTCATTGCCACTTTTTACTCTCTTTTTTTACTAAGGTCATTTGACTGTTTGCAAATATATACTGAAAACATTAACACGAGACCCTGACTGATCTCTAGAGTATGGTATTGTTGCACGTCATTGTCTTAGTGGTTCACATCTTTTATAAGTCATCTGATATTGACATGCCTCTTGCAGCCTTTGATCTACGGAAGGGGGCCATCTCCAGCTGGCATGGCAATGATGCCAATGCTTCTACCTGATGGAAGAATCGGATATGTATTGTAAGTATATAACTATCTTTTCTCATGCAACGTATGGCATTTGTATTGTGAAGTGAGATCAAGGAAGACAAGTTTTTTCCTTTCTTTTCTCTTTCGATTTTGGGACACGGGCTTCATAGAAAGTTGAAAGAATCACCAAAATTTAACATACCCTATTTCACCTCTATTTCACCTTTATTTAAGGTATAATTACCACAAACACACTAACCAAAAGAATTTTGTAGGACTCCTAAAGATAAAGGAGTGTTTTACCCTGATATACTTTTAAATTTTCATTGCATACCCCCAAATTTTCGAAAAACCCTTGGATTTTCATACAACTAGTGGATGAATAAGAAAAATTTGAGGTGAGAAATTAATTTAGTAAATACTGAGGGTAAAATTGATTTTTTCATATAACTAGTAGTTACATGCAAGACATGTGCTAGAGAGTGCAAATATTTTGTTAAAACTGACAGGAATGGGACTAAACTTAAGGTTAGTTGGTGCTGTGGAAAATTCTTAAAGATTAGATATGTGTGTGAACAATACTACATCTTAGTTATTCGTGAAGGGAAATTCGTATTTCTGTTCGCTTTCCTGGTTGAAAAGCCTAATTCCAAACCCGAACTGCGAGATGTGCGGGTTGGGTTATGGGTTTTACATGTAAAATGCACGGGTGGGCCAAATTGCCAGCTAAAACATATGTTTGTGAATCGAAATCAAGGGACTTTTTATTCTCCTTGTAGGCAACAACCTGGAGCACAGCCCCATACCCCGCCTCCACAGCAGAGAAGTAACCACAGGGGCGGCGGCGGCAACAAGAGTGGTGGTGGCAGTTCGAGCCGGGGGAGAAACAGCAATGACGGCCCCCAGGGCGGCCGCAGGTACCGCCCATATTAGTTGATCATGTTAAATGTTGATGCTTGTAATTTTGGTTGAATAGGTACTCAATCATCATATCCTTATTAATTATTATTTCAGAACTATGGAATGGTTGTGTTCCAAGGTTTTGGGTTGTTGAAATGTTTCCTTCTTTTGCTGTTGACTAAGAAACTTTTATTGTCTTTTTTGTTTTGTTAACTTGCATAAGAATATTCTTTTTTGTTTTAAGGAAATATTAATATAATTAAGAGTAAGATAAACATCAGTTTAGCATGTAGTTTAATACACTCATTAGATCAACACTAATCAAAACTGTGTAATGTTAGTACACTCATTTTACTCTTCAATTAATAATTAACCTACTCCTTAGATCTCATATACTCATAAGATCGTTCTATTTTATTTTATCGATGATTTCAACACCATGAAGGGAGGCTCGAACCTGAGACCTAAGGGGATCAAACGCCTTCAAAACTATTTGTTTCAATGGGTGTTGGTAAGATCGTTCAACTATAACGTAGTTGGTTGAAGTTTTAACTGCAATAGTGGAAGAATGACAAATTATTGTCCTCGTAATGCGTTATTAAAAAAATGCACTTATAACAAAAATAACAATTTTTAACAACCAAAGACTTAACCTAACAACAAAAATTAATATCGTATGGGATTTTTGTTTTATTGTTGGTGTTAGAATGCGGAGAGTTATGAGCGAATCCGATGTATTAATACTAGTATGATCACATCTCATTTTTTGTTAGCGGTAACTTATAATATTTCCACACAAAATATTTCAAGTTGAAAATTATAAGATTTCTCTTATCATTTTTATTTGTACAACACTTATTTTTATTTTTTACTCAAAGTTAAATAAAAAAAATGTCATTAACCTGTGCTTGTTCTCTATGTTCTTCCCAAATTTAATTTTACTAGAAATACACCAACAATGTAGAAGACATAAAAACAAGTGGTTGGGAGTTCGAATCTCAGCTCTTGTGAATGGAAAAAACTCATGGGACAGCCCTCTACCGCTTAGTGCGCTGACAATGACGCGAGTGGGATTAGTCTGGGTGTGGTAAAACGGCTTAAAGGTGCCAACCGCAAATGTGTGGGCCCGCTCAAAAACCTCATAGTATAAACCGAAAAAAGTTTCTTGAAATTATTTGTTAACGTAATGTTCAATTCACGCTTAAGTTAGATAAAAAAAATATAACTTTTTTAGATTTATTTATTTTATTTCACGATGACGCTATAAATTAGACAAATTAAAAACAATATAACATAATTGGGTTTCCACGTCAGTAGAAAATATTCTAAATTATTTATTTGGAAAATGTCATGTTAATCCTAAGATGACACCACTTTTAATTAGATCAATTTGAAACAAAATATATAATTAAGAGACCAAATTTGAGGATTAACTTCAAACACAAATTAAATTAAGATCCAATTCGGAGAACTCAAAATAGAGGGTTGACTTTTTTTTCTTTCTATTATTGTTTTTGGTTTGGGCTTAAGTATATATTTATCCAAATATAACTTGTTTTCACATGACCTCTCTCCTTTTGGCCCATAGGCTTTTGAATTGTTAAAAGACCATTGGGCTTGATGGATGCAAAAATAGCAATTTGGTCCGAGTCAACGGTTAACCAAAACTTAATCCACATTTTTACGAGTTCGGATCACTTTAAACATAACCGGTACATTTTAAGGTCAAGTACTCAAGTCTGTAATAAAAGAAATGCACATAGAGTCGTATACCCGCACACTACAAATCATATTTAAAATTAAATATTTTATGTCCGAACTACAAAAAAGTTGGCCAAAATTCAAATTCTCGACTCTACGGCAACCACATTCTGTAAATAATGCTTGATTTGAATCTCCACTTGCATATCTAATCCCAACACGTTCTAATAATATCTAGAGAGATTTGCATCGAAAATTACATTCGATAAGATTAAACTCGTACATTTGATTCAAAAAAATCTCCCAACCAATGGCATTTTGCATATTTAAAGTCAACCATGAAAGCAAAAAGGCAATGCCCAAGCCGCAATCCATCAATTTCATCTATCTCCTCAACCCAACAATAAAGGAAGCAAAGTTGTTATAGAATTTAAAGAGAATATATAAATATATATCTCTTTCATGTAAATATCTCAATTCACTATTGGCATTGAAGAGAACTAGAGTAATTTTTATATAAAAAAAAAGTTGAGCTACACAACAGGGGGTAGCTCTCCCATTTTAACCCAAACCCCACCCGACGCAATGAGATTTGAACCCACGACCTCCTACGTGGAATGTGTGTCCTGACCATTGCGTCACCTCCCTAGGGGGCAGAACTAGAGTAATTCATACCCACATCTTTGGGTTGTTCATAAATTACATGATTAAGTTCATGAACTATTCTATTAAATAGGTGATTGTATAGAGACAATTACAATTAAGGAGGTCTCGTGTCGGCAACTCGGGAAGAAGGTAAGACAAATGATGTTCGGTGAATTAGTGCAAATGAGCTCCATCCAACTTCAAGCTTGTAGAGAGACGTTAGAATAAGGCAATTTTTGCAGGAACTTGGGGCCTTCTGTAGGGAATTGGTTTTTTTAAAAACACCGTGGATTGGATACCTTCACATAGTTTACATGTAATATTTGATTTGTTTTCTTAACAGATCCGTAACTCCATCAATTTATATTCAAATTAGACATTTTCAATCATGAATCAAATTCGAAATTAGAATTACCACAAATTCTATGAGATGGACACAGTGATTTATGAAATCATCAACTAGGCTAAGCTAGCATGTGGACCTTTCATCAAGATGCTACCAAGATATGTTAAAAAATGAATAAAAAGATTAATTATAGTTACTACTACCTAACCTACAAAACTATAAGATTGCACATCCTTAAATTTGGTTCACAGACTGGCACTTCTAAGCAATTTTATTTTTTATAAGCGACGGGACAGCAGGCCTACAAAAGGCTAATGTTTCTCACCCTCAAGTGGGGGCGTCACCCGAGTTAGTTGTTAGTTTTTCCCATAAACTCATAAATCCCACCCCTCGGTAAGGAGATTCGAACTTGAGACCTCAAATAAAATCCAAAACGCATCAACCGTTTGAACCAACGTGCCTGGGTCATTTCTAAGCAATTACTCCAACAAATCTATCTGTCTTCACTCCTCACCAATTTCATATCCAATCAAATTTCTAAAACAAAAACAACCCATCAATCATCATTTCATATAATAAAATATGCCACACATACATACATCCTACAAGATTGAATGAGAGAGAAATGTTGATCCTAGCATTACAGGAATAAACAATATGTTGCCACAAAACCCAACTTTTAGCCATAAACATTTGAATCTCAACTTTTAGTTGTTTAGAAAAAAGAAAAAATAAAGGCAAATGGCATATAGACACCTCTTGCTTTGACTACTTATATTTTATGGTGAGAAAAAAATTCTTATAAGAAGACATAAGAAAAGTTAGAAAGTTCGAGTTGCTTGTTCGGTAACTTGTAAAAAATGAAAACGGTTTATTCAAACTCATACCTCCCGTAGAGCTCTTGTAAAGAGTTTATTTCTACAGAAGGCATGAGTTTTCAATAATTTCTCAAATAATTAATTCACATTAAACTTTCTCATTAATGACTTAAACAACTCTACAACCTAAATACACAAAAATTAATCTCATATTCCATAAATAGTTTAGATATAAGTGTATTTATGCTGTGGAAGTGACTGAAATCGTTGAAAAAAACACCATGTGATCTTCAACGATATAGGAGATAAGTAATTGTTCGAGTATCACAAAACTTTGTTTACTAACTTAAGTGTTAGAAATTGTTAGTTATATTTGACCATTTGAGAAACATAGAATTGTGAAATTTACCCAATAATAAAACAAAACACTTGATGGGGAACAAAGAAGCCTAAAAAAGCAATAAATACATTTACATTGTACCTTGAGAGCTTAATAAAAATGGAGCAACTGGGTCTCACAGAAATGGGAAAACCATGTGGTCATGTTATGTAATGCAATGTAGTAACATCTTTCATAATAACATGTCCCAAAAAAGAGAGGAGGTGCAATATAGCAAATTAGCATCCTCCACCTACCACATTTGCAACAATGACTTTCACAAAATCCTACTAAAAACACTTGCTAAAGCTATTTATGACCATTGTAGCTAGCAATATAGTTAGAATCTACTGCATGTAATGAGATAATGAATGTGCTTCTTCACAATAAACCTTTTATATGAATATGAATGTGCTTTTCATACAGAAAACTAAAGAAAGAAAACAGATTTTCTTTTGAATTTAAACAACATAGCAACAGTCTCTTGCCCACTTCCCTCCATTTACATAGCATACATATGAATGTGCTTATTATACATAAACCTTATATATCGACATACTGCACATTCTTTCAATGTGAGATTTCTTAATACTATCCCTCACGTGCATACTAGATAAGAGAACAAACCATAAATGTAGAACAGGGAGCTAATGCAGACGGGTCACTAAACCCCAAACAGAACCAATTCTGTGATACCACGTTCAACTTGACTCTGACTCAAAATTTTAACATGATAGGAGAAGGGCTCAACAGAACATCAAGGGGCGATAAACTCCACAATATACATAAAAGAAGAACATATCAAGAGACAACATTCTCTTCCCTTCATTTCCATTTTCCACATTATCAACAATCTTCCAGGAACCAATATATGTATAGATACACATATATGATGCTTATGATGATGATGATGATGATGATGATGATTCACAACAGCACAAAAGATAAAGATTCATGCAATAACCAGAAGTTTTAGCAGCTGTTCAAAGATTCAATTTTTGTTTCTTCCCAAGACATGGTGATGTGATATAACTAAGACCCAGAAACCAAAATCTACAAACCCACAAACTACAATTCACAACCAAACTTGTAATGATCACTGAGTATTGAATTCCAAAAACACAGCTCAATTGCTAAACCTCTAGCTTACTATAGAACACAGGATTGAATTTCATTTTTTTTCTGGTAAACATTATCATCAAACACATTAGAGATCGATTGATTGAAGCTTGAAGCTCAAAGAACATACCCCAATTCCCCAATTTGTAATCTAAAAATCAAATCCAACCCATCATATCAAAATTACACAAAAAAAAGTAACCAAAATCAATAGTAAGGGAGCAATATAGAGAAAGAGAAGAAATTAACTAGGTAGAGAGTGGCCTTGGTGGAGGTAGAAGTTGATGGAGGTTCTGGTGCGTCTGGTTGATAAATGGGTGTCTCAACAGCTTCGCCGCCGTCCACCTCCTCGCCGGATCTCTCTGGAGGCAACAGGAAATGAAGTCTCGGAACTCCGGCGAAGCCGTCGGCGGCGCCTCCGGCGGCTGAGACATACAAATCGCGCACATCAAGCTGGCCCAATCGCCCTGGCCGCCGACGGCGAACGGGAAGCGGCCGAGATAGAACTCCAGGATGCTAACGCCGAGGCTCCAAATGTCGCCGGCGTAGCCGTCGTAGAGGCCGTGGTTGAGATCGGTGTTGATCCTCTCGGGGCTCATGTAGGCGATGGTGCCGACGGAGGAGTTGCACGGATCCATGGTCTGCGCGAGGATTCGGCTGACGCCGAAGTCGGCGATCTTGACCTGCTTGCGCGAGTTGATGAGGAGATTCGACGGCTTGATGTCACGGTGGACGGAGTCCTCGTGGTTGCCGTAGATGACTTTCAGAGCGTAGAACCGGCCGGTCGGCAGCAACGGCGACGGATCTCTTCCAGTCAGATCGGCGGCAACACTTGACCTCCCTCACTCTCGGACGAACGGCGGCAACCCTTATTCCCTCTCTTTTTTCGGCAGAGGAGTGAAAATGGGGAAAGAGAGAGAACATTTTTATTTTTATTT
>JAYMTF010001968.1:0-20423 GCA_036897485.1 Pelargonium nanum | reverse complement strand
TGGCACTATTTCATTTGATGTGTAAGAGCTTTTGGAGATAAAGAAGTGTTACCAAAAAAAAAAAAAAGGTATTGAGCTAGCGAGCAAGTCCCGTGGTGGGGCACGCGCCTCCCGAGCAAGTGGGCATCAGAAATGAAGTGTCAGTTTCTGATTGGGCTGGGATATATAACCAATAACGAACCATTCCGAGGAGGCGAGGACACGTTAACGTTATACGCACCCCTAGCACACCATAGCTCCATCATACCCATCTCTGTCTGCAACTAGCTACCTCTGTCCTGACCCTCCTCCTCTTCCTGTTCCTCATCTTCATCGTTTTCGTTTGTCCATGGCTGCTGAGTTGACTCAGGCCGAGGTGTACTCGCCCAGGTCTCTCCAAGTCTGGAGGACACTCCTGAACTGGCTGGCCTTCTTCTTCCAGATCTTCCTCCAGATCCTCCGAGCTTTCGGCCACCACGCCTTGCTCTCTTCTTCTCCTCCTCCTTCCTCTCCCCATTCCTTCAAGCCTCTCCCTGTCGTCGAGCTTCAGGAACACCACTCGCCGCCTGACGACACCACCTCCGTTCTTATCTCCGACGCCAGGGATGCCGCCGCGGTTGACGGCGCCGACGATCGTCGATTCCAGAGGTTCACGGTACGGTTATGCTTTTAATGGCTCTATTTTGATTTTGTTTGAGTTTTTTTTTGTTCGATTATGATCCGATTTTTGCTGCAACATCAGCTTAGCCTCTGATAAATCGTTCCTTTTGTGTTCTTTGTTTGTTTTTTTAGCTTTCGCTGGTATTTGATTGTTGTTACAATGAACCTGTAACGAATTCTGAGTATTTGTGCTTCACTTTTGTGTGTGGATAACGACCAACGGGTTTCTGAATTCTAGTGTTTGGGAGTGCAATTTTGTTTGGGAAAAAATGTAGTTGTATAGGAGATTAAGTGAAGTATTTGACAATTGGGACAGGTTTCGTCGTTTCGAGACGATTATGGTAGTTTTTTGGCCGTATAATACAAGACGTTTCAGCACAGGCACCATAGCTTTGTCATCCATAAATACTTACAGGAACCATAGCTTTAAAGCATATATGCTATTCTAATGAAGTATAATGTAATAGAAGTTGCTGCTTTTAAGTGTACCTTGTTTATGAGTTTCAGAGTTATGGTATAGCCTTTTCAGTGAATGTGGGAATTGGGATATCAAAACAGGTCTTGGAAAGAAAATCATGGATGTTCATTATCAAACATGGGATGAAGAGTACATTATATGTATTGGGGTTGACTATGAACAGTGCATGTGAAAGGTGTGAAGTAAGCTGTAACATTAACGGCACTGATGAGGGTTGGGAGTTGGGGTCATTTAAAGTTTTCAGTTTCCTTCTTTTTTGTTAGTTTTAGTTCACACTGTTTATAAAGTGTTTGCAATCGGGTTTCTGTTTTCCTGTATAGTATATTACGAGTTTGACACTAGGATATGTTCTGTTGCAGGTTGTTCTTGACTTGGATGAAACTTTAGTATGTGCGTACGAGACATCTAGTTTGCCTGCTGCTGTCCGTAACCAAGCTACTGAAGCTGGTCTGGACTCATTTGAGCTAGAATGCATATCTTCAGACAAGGTCCAGCATATAAGTGATTTGTGTTCTCAGTTGATAACCTAATATTTTACTTAAGAAAATATCTTGATTTGAGTATGTTGAGATTTGAAGGAATGTGAAGGAAAGACGAAAATAAATTATGTCACGGTGTTTGAACGACCTGGACTGAAAGAATTTTTGGAGCAACTTAGCAAGTTTGCGGATCTTGTGTTGTTCACAGCTGGCCTTGAAGGTTTGATTATTACTTTACCATTTTTGAAGCTTGGCTGCTGCTACTTTCATCTTACTCTATTTTATTTTTCCTATAATGTTGTCCTCAAAGAAGTTATATTATTTGTGGATGTAACAGGTTATGCTAGACCACTAGTTGACAGAATTGATGTGGAAAATCGATTTAGTCTTCGACTCTATCGCCCTTCAACAACTAGCACGTAATGTCACTTACTTTATATCCATCTTCTGTTGCAATCATACTTTTCTTCTCTTCTTTTACCTAGTATGATGCCTCCTTTTTTTTTGTTGTTGCTAAGTTGCCTAATACCTTGTTACCATTACAGAAGCCTCCTTTCTAGCTTTCATTCCTTACCTAATAGGCTTCAGTAATATGTTTGTTCTTGAATTTTTAGAACATTGATTAGAAACAACTTGGAGTATCATATTTAATTACAAGCCTATATGAGCTACTCATTATCTACTCTATAGTATGCCATAGAATTCACCTGGTGTTTTTCATTGGAAGTATCTGGTTCAAATGAAACAACCCTAAAAGCATGCTACTTGAAGTTTTTTTTTTGTGAGAAACAATAACTTAACCATCACTCGAGATCCCTTTGATTGCTTTCTTTCAGGATGCAACGACCTTGATATCCTTATAAACAACTAGCCCGTGGATGCTCCCTAGGCCTAGCCATAAGGGGCCACCAGCAGTCTTGCACATCATGTAAATCAATCAAATGAACCTCTTTAATAGTGAAATTGTCATCAATTTCAGGTCTGCATGTACAACTTCCATTTTTCGTAATCATTTAACCTATGAGAGTAGAACTCGGTGTTCTTTGTTTCAGACATAGTTATTTGCTGTATATATGGTTAGAGTCGAATGTGTGATAAAGCTAACCCATTATATTTTCCTTATAAGTATCTGCATTTAATGTATAGTTAATCTCTCCCACATCAAACTAAGATTTCTTGTTATATTTTACACCTTCTTAGAGCTTTTTTTTCCTAGATGAAATTTTATTGTGATATTTGATGTTCCATGGAATTCAAAGTAGTGCCCTGCTTTTGAGGTTGAGATTAATTCTGTATCTTGTGGCTCATCAGTGAGTGTAATTTACTGAAATTATCTAGTAGGATGATATATTCTTTTTTGGTAAAAGAGTTTTCCATCAGATTACATATTCAGAAGTTTCCTAAAAACCCTACTGTAGTCTGTAAATTCTTCATAAAATATAGGAATTGTTTGATTTTTGAAAGTAAGTTTTAGAATTTTTCATTATTCATGAGACTTCCCAAGTGTTCGTAGTTTGTAGTTACGCTAGTTGCAGTCCAAATTCCATGTTTGTGGTAAATCTTAATGTCGTACCCCCCCTTTGTCCCAAAATGAGTGTCCGCTTTCCAATTTATGCAAAAGTTAAGGATAAGTTAGTTAACGTTATATCTTCTCTTATGGCAGGGAGTATCGAGAGCATGTGAAAGATCTCTCTTGCATATCAAAAGATCTCAGCCGAACTGTAATTGTTGACAACAATCCGTTCAGTTTCTTGTTACAACCACTCAATGGAATTCCATGCATTCCTTTTTCTCCTGTTCAACCCCATGATACACAGGTACTATACTACAATAACTATTTCGAGAAATCCTATTATTGTTTAGACAAAAATGTTTTATCACATACCACCTCTCTATCTGTGTTTTTGTATGGATCAGCTTCTGGATGTCCTGCTTCCACTCCTCAAGCACCTCTCCCAACAGGAAGATGTTAGGCCAGTGCTCAAGGAAAGGTTCCGTATGCCCGAATGGTTTCAAAAGCATGGAATTCCCGCTTCTTGTTGGACGTAATAGCCTAATTCTGGACATGTACAATACAACAATCCGATTATATATGTTCGTTTGGAGGCTGGTATCTCGTCGTTGGACTCCTATTTTTTGTACAGCATCAATCCGTCATGCCAAAGGCGATGAAAATAGCCCAACTTTCTGAAGTTTTTTCCTTTCTAGTAATGTATGGTATCAGATAGGCACCACATGAGTTTCTGTATGTAGATTTGTTGAAACTCTGATTCTTATGTAGCTCTGTCTATAATGCTTGCAGTTCAGTTGGGTGTTTATGTATCATCAGAGTTTCTTGATCAATAATTAGTTGCAAGTTTACAAGTTAGTGCACTGTTGGTGAATTGATTATGGTATCACACAGTCCATTCATTACTCTCTTATTTTCAGTTTCTGCATTGAGTTTTTAAAGCCATTAAAAGCAGAGTGGTCCAGTGCCCACCCAACACTTCAATGGCTTTTAAGAGATATGGCTCAACTTTAGCTACAGTACAACACTTTGACTTCTCTGTCTCATGTCATTACTCAAATAAATGGATAGAGAACCTAGCTACTGTACTAGGTTTGGTACTATAAGTCTTGTCAAGTTTCACTTGCACCCTTGAGAGACAATTATGCTCACACTCCGATATGTTTTAATGTCGCGTTAGGTTCGGTATCAAATGACGTGATTGAATTGATATATGAACCGATTTTAAATCTCATGTAGTTTATGTGACACGTTAACCACACTCAAAAGAATCAAAATTGCACTAGTTGATACTAGAAATTATCTGGCTTCAATTCATAGTACTCAAAACTTGATTTGGTGAGTTGGTGCTATAAATGAGGGTGCAGCTAGAACCTTGCTTGCATGGTTTTGATTGTTAATATTATCTAAGCAGTCCAACATCATGTTGGCTATTAAAAAAGCTTTTTGCAACATTCTCTTTTCCCTCTAAGTGTACATGCAATGAATTAACAAACAAAAGTGGCCTAAAGCTTAGAGTCTAGAGAGAGGGTTTTGGGATCAGTTGGTTGACTTTGAATTTGAGACTTCAATGGGTGATGAATGATGGGCAGAAGGGAAAGGGTAGATATTATATGTACAGTGTACTAGAAAAATGTGTTAATATAATGAAATAAATGACATTGAGAAAATAATAGCTCACCTTTTGGGAACATTTGATTTTGTTTACTTTTCTGCACTCAGTGTATATTAATTGTTATCAAATTTGGCCATTTTCCTTCTACACGTTAGGGTCATTACACTTAATTTGAGAACAAATACTAAGCTTAAACCTCCATTCTAGACCCCCAAAAATGTCCTCAAAAGCTAAGCTAAACTAAACTTAAACCCGCACAATAGATTAGAAGAAAAAAGCAACAATTCCAACTACTACTCTCTTTATGTAAATTTTCCTATACTTCCAAGATCTTAAACATAATAGAAGTAAAATTGATTTCAAAATGGTAAAGCTACAGACAACGATCATCAATTCTCAGCCTAATTTGATTTCGATTGGGGGAGAAAGGTGATATAATTATACTCGGGAAAGAAACAAGAAATGACAAAAATTGTTGTTTGGAGATGACAGTTTACAACTCTTGAGAAGTCCTCAAAACTTGCCCTTTCCACGTTGTCCACCTTTACCACCCTGTTTTCCACCTCTACCACCCTTTTTCCCGAATTTCTTACCTCCCTTCTTATCGGATTTGCTTTTCATATAAGAGACTCTGTCGGCCTTTTTCTGCCTCTCCTTTCGAACTTGTTCCAAATCTTTAACTTCTGAACGTACATGGGCATTAGGAACTGAGTGCAGCTTCCTGCTGCCGGCCTTATAGTTACTAGTGTTCCCTTGTGGACGACGGCCATAACCTGAAACAACATAAACAGATTCGATAATGCTTCTAATGCAAATGCCCCAATAGCGGCAACATAAAATTATCAGAGCAGAAATATAGCTAAAGAAAATATTAGGTGTTGACAATCTTCATGCAACATTGAGAGAAGAGATGTGATGTTCATCCGTGTTAAACCAATTCCTGTCAGTGCATGTTTAAGACCATCTCATGGAAATAATGTGGTTCAGGGCTACAAATATGAATTATGCCCCATGATTTAATAGTAGAGTCTAGCATTGAATTGAGCACGATAAAATCAAACAAATATACATATAACTTCTATAGTCCTAAATATTGCTTTGTCCGCCCCAAAATGAGTATCTAATTAAGGATAAGGTAGTTGGGTTGTACTTTTCCCCTTGCACCTCATGTACATTTGTTGCAACAAACTCAAGGAGTTCTAACGAACTTATCTATCCACAATGGTTTATACTCTAAAGGAGTAATAGCACGGGTCCACAAGTGTCACATCATCTGCTATTTCTACTATACTCATTCTCACAATGGTTTATATCCTAGAGGGATAATAACATGACCCACCATTCTTCTTTCATATAAATTATTATTACTGTAAGTGTAATATTGGACAAATGTCATGCAAATTGTTCTATTATGTGGATAATAGATATTATGTGGTTAACGTCTATTATACTCACACTAATATGAATATAATGCACTACTTTCGATGTTATTATACTCTAATTATCCACTATTGTAGATGCCAAGCATCCACAAAATATTACACTCTTACTGGGTAATAGTATGGGTTCACAATGCCACATCATCCCACTAATTCTATTACACCCATTCTCACAATGGTTTATACACGAGAAATAATAGCATTAGTCCACCATTGGTTTTCTTATATTAAATTATTTAACTCTTATTATTTGGATTCGAAAAACAAATTGGACAAACGGCATCTTTAATTATTTCATTATGTGCATAATAGCTACTACACTCACACAATAATATAACGAGTATAATGCACCTTTTTTTTATGCTATTATAGTATTATTATCCAGCATTGTGGATGCTCATGTGAACGACTAACTAAAAACAAAGTGGAAACTCATTTGGGCCAATTTTTTATTATAGAAAAAGTGGACAGTCATTTAGAGATAGAGGGAGTATGATGGCTTAGTTTATTTACATGAGATAGTGGCAATCATTAGCGTAAGTTTGAAATGATGATACAAATTGAGAGGCAGACTACAAAATGATCTATGGTCATTGAGATAAATTGAAGAGTATCCCTTAAAGAATCTTAAGCCGGCAAAAAGATCATTTTGTAACATCAAACCGTTGAAGAAAATTTAAACAAAGCTATAAAGTGCACATCAAATTTCAAAGCATTACCTGATGATCTTGAGGGCCCCTCAGTATCCCTTTCGTCTCCTGTTCCTTTAAGAGATATTTTGTTATGGGATTGGTCTTTCCACTTCTTGTAAATTCCAGTTTTGGTAGCCTTCACTCTCGCACCACCCTCGGTCTTGATCTACACACGAGAAGAAAAACAAAGTTTAAAGAGCTCTGAGCATCCAAGTACACAAGTAAGCAAACCCAACAGATGCTGAGATTTTTTTTTTTAATACTAGAATGGAAACTAAAACATTCATCTCTTAAACAGTTTATAAACAAGCTCTCTTCACAAGTTGGCCATGATTTCAACTGAGTTCAAGAGTGTACCTTTCCACTAGCTGTTACGCGATCACCATTGTTCAACTTGATGTACTTTTTGCTCCTCTGTTACCAGAAAGATAAATAATATTAGCAATATATATTTACAGAACTCCAAAAATGCAGTATGTCCAGTCTTTCTTCACTTTCTTCTTTTTAGGAAAGCTTATCTGACCCCTACAGACTACAGCACTTCATTGCTTCAAGAACCTTGAAAGTATAAAAAGAAAAGGAGAAAGAAAAAATACCTTATCCCAATGAAATACAGATTTCTGTTTCTGCATGCCCCCATTATCGTCCGCAACTAGATCTATGACTGCAGATTCCAACCTAAAATGGCAGAGATGATGTTAACATAAGGATCACCGATGACAAACAAAATGACTATGAAATTTATTGACAGCACTACGTTGAGCTCCAATCTGCACTCTAACCAGGTGAAGGATGCACAAAATAAGGGAAAGTGAGAACAATGGAAGAACAAGGTTAGTTTCCTGCCAAGTTTTTTGGAATAACCAGTCAATACAATGGCTGAATATATCTTGATAAGAGGAAGGGTTTTAAAACAAAATAAAACCAATAGTCAATTCCCTCCGTCCGTCCCAAAATAAGTGTCTTGTTTTCTTTTTTAGGAAATTAGTTATGCATGAATTATCAATAATATTCCTATTAAGAGTTTGTTACAACACATGTCCATGGGGAATTGGGGATGGAAAATTAAATATACAACATTAGCTAACTTCTTAATTTTTTCTCAAAATAGAAAAAACACTTACTTTGGGATGGAGGAAGTATTTGTTTTGATCTTTTTTAATTATAGTTATATGGGGAGAATTTAAATATATATATATATATAAAAAGGTATTATGAATGATAAAAACCCAGAAAATACTAGGGAAAAGACTCAAATGACCAAACAGAAAATGTAAAGAATATAAACAAGGGTTCGGCAGTCACAGCTTTATACTTCTAAATATATATCCTCTCCATACTCGGTGTCCACAGTAAATGAAGAAAATAACTGACAGAACTAACTCCGAAGAAGAAAAACTAACAGTGATAAGTTAGTCAACTTATACATGGGTCTCACCTGTTTGATCCAAATTCTTTGTTACCTCTAACTGATAGTCCTGCTTCCATATGCTGAGGAAAAACCAGGATCCAAGTTAAGTGGTCAACCAAGTTTTCAATGCAAAAGCAATTTAAATGGAGCTTTAGAACAAACTAATATTGAAGGAAATAGAGAATTGGCATCTACACATCCACAAGAAATCCACATTTAAGAATCCAATTAACCTACATGATTGGTAGGAACTGAACTAATAAAATATTCTTCATCCTTGGAGCTCGTTGCCTTTCTTTTAGAACCACGAGCTTCTGAAATCAAAGGGGAAAAAATCAAATTCAATTACAGAAAAGGATACATTTATGGATACTCTTATGATATATATATTCTAACTTCTCTTGTGATAAACCTCATTTAATAATAAAATTGGAAAAAAAAATAGACACATTAATGCTGAAAATAGTAACTAATATAGACGAGGACAATGAAACTTCGTGTATCTATAATTCAGCAGCTCGCCTTTCAAAAATGTTGGGCAAAGTATCAATTTAGTACCAGAAAAAAGACAACAGTTCAAAAGTTATCTCAATAAAATATGCTGTCAACAAAGGAAGCCTTGGAAGACATGCCATGAGTAGCTGTGAGCAAAAGAACAAAAATACTTGAGAACAAACCTTTTTTCTCATTTCCCTTTGATGTATCAATCTCAGGTTCAGGCTCCTGGAGGTACAAAGTAGTTCATTAAGTAACATAAAAGGAAACATACAGGAAGCTAATGCACAAACATTAAAAGTAAACCTTGAAACAATAGAGTTCCATAATTGTAGGTGTTACATGATAAAATCAGAAGCAATATACAAAGGACTTTAAAAATAAATAAATGAATAAATAAAAGTTAACCTGTTTGAAATTACATAGAAGAACCTAATAATTACATCCATTTTATAAATGGGCAACCCTGAGAAAAATCCAGTAGTTTTAATCTCAGCAGAATATAGCACAACCCACACATCTGCCAGCTCTAAAACTCATTAGTCAGACGTCTAACGTGTTTCTCAACTGCATAGTCTGCTATACCACAAAATAATCCGGCATCATCTTTACAGTTCAAAAGGCACATGTCAATCGACCTCTTTACTTCTAGTACATTACGCGGATAAATCATCGTCCAGTGTTCTAACTTCTAACAATAATTATTTTAAAAACCTAAACTGCCACAAAAAGTTTCAACTCCACCGGTGTGTTTTTACACTAACAGAACCAATGTTTCACATATATATATGATTCATTACAAAACTGTTTCGCTTAATACACAACTGTTCCAAGCAAAGTAGATATAATTCAAATTTCATCAGAATGTTGCAACTCTAAGTTCGCAACCAATTACATATTTTAATATGAAGAGCTGTTATACACCCACACTGTAAGGAATATTTTATACATAAAACACCACATGAAGGATTTTTACCTCTTCAACATGTTTGCTTGAGCGCTGCTGCTGCACTAGATTAATGATCTTCTCATGAACAGCTCTTTTTTGCTTCATCACGTCAACCCATTGACTAGAAGGACCCTGAAAGCAAGCCACAGTTTCCATGTAAGACTACATAGGAAAACCATAAGTTACACCATTGGGCAAAAATTAACAAGCACCAGAGGCACTCATATAGGGGGGAGAAGGGATCCCCGATATGATAAATAAAATCACCCAAATCACCAAATGAGCAGGGTTCTTCTGTTGACGTTAGTGTAAAATATCTCTTTTACACCCATTTTCAGACCTTAGATAGTAGTTAAGATTATTTTTACAACTGTTCTCTTCGCTGTTATCCTCTTTCTTAATGTCCAATTTCTTTCTCTCTTTTTGTTCTTGTCAGTTGTCTGGTGCTCAAATATGAAGAATAAATGTTTCTATTTTCCAACACAGATCAGGAGCATGCAAATCAAGATGTTGTAAATGTAATAGAAGCTGCAGGTTACCTTAGCATGTTTCGATTTGGCAGCTTCACCTTCAGCTTCAAGAATAGTCTGTTTGGGTCTGGAATTAATCAATCATTGAGCAATTAAAACTTTGCAACATTGCAATATCAGGAAGGAAAAAAAGAGGAGACAAGTTAACAGAAATCAATCAAACAAAATTCCAAAAATTAGTGAAGGATGAAAAAAAAAACCATTGACCAAAACCTGAATGTTTTCAAACGTTCTGAGAAGGCCATTGCCATCAACTCCCCACCTCCAATAGCATTTTTGAAGATTGGATGTAACCCAGGAGGTGGTAAAGTTTTTGCTCTCTTTATGGACTCTCTTGCAGGTAAGGGTTTTGTCTTTGAATACAAACGAAAAGCATTTGTACAGGTTTTCTGCAAAGCATATAGTTCCGCAGATGAATCAATAATATCTCGAACTCTATCTGAAATGAGATCAATAACTGTTTGAGGGAAACGCCCATAGACAGTTTCTCTATTTGCAATTGCTTCATCAATTTTGGCCATCACACTATCCATATCTCGCAGCACCTCTTCCTCACTGGGTGCCGGCCTAATTGGTTTTGAGAGAAATAGATGAAGATCTAAAACATAAGCCATATCCTCCGGTGTCACAAAAGAATATGCAGTACCAGTCCGACCTGCTCTTGCAACTCGCCCTACTCGATGAACAAAAATCTTAGGCTTTGGGGGAAAGTCCCAGTTGATAACATTATCAAGCAATGGAATGTCAATCCCTCTAGCAGCAATATCTGTCACAATTAGTAACATAGTTTTCCTTGCCCTAAACCTTGATACGTTAATCTTGCGAGCGTCTGCATCCATGTCACCATAACACACAGAAGGTTCAATACCTTCTTCCCTAAATAACATATTGAGGAATTCCACGTGATGTTTTGTTGAAACAAATATCAATGTTTGCTCATGACTATTAATTTGTTCCCTTATCAAATACAGTAAGGAAGCAAGTTTTTCCTCCTGCCGCAAGGTGAAAAACGTCAGCTTCAAGTCAGGACTAATCTTAGTCTCTAAATCAAGCCGCACAAGCTGAGGGTCACGCAGACCAGCCTTAGCAAACTCGGCAAGGGCACTTGGTAATGTTGCACTAAAAAGCAGTGTCTGGCGATTCTCACTGAGCTGAGCAAGTATTTTGTGCAATTGTTCAGCAAAACCCATTCCAAATAGACAGTCCGCTTCATCAAAAACCACATATTCCACCGTACGTAGTGACATGTCATCCACCTCAGACAAATGGTGCATGAGCCTACCAGGAGTTGCAATTATAATATCAGGATTCTGCGCTAACTCTTCAAATTGACTCTCCATGCTATCACCACCAACCAATAAACTAATTCGGAGATCTGAAAAAAAACACAAAAAACAAATCGTAGGAAATGCAGCTAAGTTGAAAATTTAACTGAAATCGACATAAAAAAGATGACAAATTGAAAATATAGATCGAAACAAATAGGATATTATGATTTTAATATTATTTGGGTGGAATAATCCTGATTCAACTAGGCTACTCCCCATCTGACTTTTAACTATAATTCCTCAATTTATCTTTGTGATGTTAACCGTCAACACATGAAATTTATGCTTCTATATATATGTTCATATTACCGTAACTGTTTAACCATAATATAGAGTCAACAGTACACACCAGCACCACTTCCTTTCTACCAATACAGCTGGGCTCATCCCATATCAAACAGCCTCCAATCAACTCTAACCAGAAGCAAAAAATGCTAAACTGGAGATACTTTAATGTACACAGATTAAGCTTCTCCTAAACACTATATGACTTAGATTATTCTAGTGATTAACATAGGTAAGACAACCCAAACAGTTCTATAATTCCCCCCATTACTTCAAACCTCCAATCCAAAAAGTGCCTGAATCAAAATGAAGCTAATTATTTTGTCCTCATCCAGATTCCAGAGCCAACAAAATGAGTGATTTATATAACATAATTATAATCAAAACTTAACCTACCTGTGTATCTACCAAGTTCTTGAGTGAATTTCAAAGTCTGAAGCGCCAAGTCTCTGGTGGGAGACAAGATGAGAGCCCTTACACCGCCCTGAGGTACGTGCTGGTTCAAGCGCTCAATCATAGGCACAAGGAAAGCCGCTGTTTTCCCGGAACCTGTGCGAGCCATAGCCACGACGTCGACGCCTGAGAGTATGAGAGGCATCGTCTTCCGCTGTATTGGAGTAGGGACCTTGTAGCCTTTCCGCTTGATTGCTCTGAAGACATTGTAGCTCAATCCGAGCGACTCGAACCCTCCTGATTTGGCCTTCTTCCTCTGCTTCTCTCTCCGATTCAGCTCCGCTTTGGAGCTCACGTAATTTACCTCTCCTTTCACCATTATCGCAATTCAGACTAGGAAATTCGCAACCGCCACAGAAGAAACAGCGACGGTAAGGGTCTTCGCCGGCGGCGGCGGAACAGAACGAGGGGAGGGTTTGTCTTTTGTTCAGTGTGAGAGAGAGAGAGACCGTTGAGGGTATAGGGTTTTAGGATATCAAATTAGGTCAGTTACTCTGGATTCTGGAGAGGGAGGAACCGGCTTTCTCATTAGATCCGGACCGATTTTTATTTTTATATTTATAAAATATTCTAATAGAAATAGTATTTTTTTAAATATCACTTTTAATACAATATATATTTCTTTATTGTTAGCTTTACTTACTTCAATTGTAATCACTTCAACAATTTCCTGTTTAAAAAGTTATTTTTTAAAATTGGATCATTCGATCTGGTTTTGTCCAAACCACTTACAATTAGTCCAATTTTTTGTTCGCGCATTTTCGCAAATTTGATCCCGGTCTGGTTCTGGACCGATTATCATACCTATTCAATTTACATTATTGATTTATGGATAACTTAGATGCACGTAAATTTCATACACAACTTTCAGCAAATATACAAATAGATACATTTTTTTGAACAAATACATATATGAACTATTAAAGAGTAATTGTATATATCCTACTTGTTTTTATTAATACTCATATTGTCATTATTCTTTTATTCGTGCAACTTATAATAATTTGAAGTTCAATAACATATGACACATGAAAGTCATTGTGAACATTTGAAGATATTGAACATTACATGGAGATCATCATGAAATGAAAAAAAAAAATCCAGTTCAAACAACAACCCAAATATACATATAGACTATGGGGGCGCGTCTGGGTGTTGCATTGATAAACTTGTTGCTTGTATGAGCATATGATTTGAAACAAAATGGCTCCATGAGTAAATAAGAATCATCACAAATTTTGAACAAAATTTATTCCCAAATCAAAAATTAATTTCATTAAAAAAAATAAGAATCATTCCCACCATAACTCTTTAGCAAGTGTAGATGGGCTTTGGGCTACCATTATGCATCTTAAAATACTTGTGCAGTTGTGATTTTGGGCTCACAGCCCATCCATAACTCAGTCTCATTCCTATTTCTGGATTGAGCTTTTGCTTAGGCTAGTTAGAACCAGGGTGGCCCAGTGCCCACCTAACACTTAAATGGCTTTTAATAGATGTGGGCATCACTCACTTCCTTCATTTAGGCCTCCTCTTGCTTGGTTTTTTTCTGCCCATCTAAATCCTGCCTACTCATTTCCCAAGTACTATATATACTTTGACTTCTCTCTATATCATAACTAAAATAATTGAATAAATGGTATGAGAAACCTACCTACACTGCTAGGTTGGTACTACAAAGTTTCACTTGCACCCAATGTCAATGGAGACAATTATCCTCACACTCCAATATGTTTTTCCTTTGAAAAAATCGATAGAACTAACATGTAAGCTGATTTGAGACATTATATATAATTTGTTTGATATATTTATTCATAATTCTCAAGACGGGAAGGGAAAGAGTACATACTTTTCAAAAGCTTGAAGAAAACAGTACAAAAAAAAAATTAAGTGCGGAAGCAACTCGGAGATGATATCTAGTCTTGCAAGGACCAAAGAGGTAAGTCCGTTGAACGAGGGACTTGAGATGTTCGAGAAGGTCATGCTAGGATCTTTGATTTGGTTGTTGAGCACAACTAGATTATTTGTCAGCCAAAATTTTGCATGATATTTTAATAATACTATCTTTTGATTTATAACAATTAAATTATTGAACAGCTTTTTTACTGTACATTCTAGATCCATTTAATTAAATGATAAGAATCACATTATAAATTATATTTGAAGAAAGATACACATCAATTTCATATTGACTTGCCTTGGGTGCGTTTCAAACCGGCTCGATCGATTTGTTGGGAGAGGCCGAGATATGGTACACTTTGCCTCAATATTGATGGTGCTTGTAGACAAGGTGAGGCAGCCGCGGGAGGTGTTGTGCGGGACAGTACCGGAGTTGTCATTTTAGCTTTCAGCACACCATTGGGAGCTGGGACAAATAACATAGCTGAGTTTGAGGCATTGCGGATTGGACTTGATTTATGCTCAGAGAAAGGTATCATTCTTGATCACATTCAATCAGATTCGAAACTTTTAGTTGATGTATTGTTGGGAAAGATAGCTTGTCCTTGGCATCTTGTTTATGTATTGCGTAAATGTCGTATGGCTTTGGGTCCTGCTCATGTTCGTCACATTTTTCGTGAGGCGAATTTTGCTGCGGATTGGCTGGCAGGTTTTGGTCTCAGCACTCAGTTGATCTCGTCTTCTGTTTTAGAGTTTCCTCAGCGTTTTCGGGATATTATTTTAGAGGATAGTTTATCTATTATGCATGTTCGTAGTGGTAGAATGTTTATGTAATTTTACTGCTTTCTTCATTTAGCATCATTGTATAGGTGCATTTTCATCTGAGGAGGTAAGGCTCATTATGTCCCCCTCCGTTATTGTACCTATTTTTCTTTATTTTAATAAAACAGGTAGGGGTCCGGCCAAACCCCCCACCATCTCAGGTGGCGTTCCTTAAAAAAAAAAAAAAAACAACTATCTTCTTTTGCACTAACATAATATGGTGAGTTGGTACTAGAAATTATCTGGTGCATTGTGCTCTAAGTTGATATGGTAAGTTGGTACTAGAAAGTAGAAATCATCTTGCTACCTCCAATTAATAATGGAGGGTGCAGCTAGGACCTTGCATGTTGTTTGAAGATTTGCTAAGCTGATATGGTTTTGTTGTTAATTAAGGATTAGCTAAGCAGTCCAACATCATGTTGGGAGCTTGGCCTATCAGAAATGCCTTTTGCAGCCTTTTCTGTTCTCTCAAGTGTACAAGCAATGAACAAACAAAAGAGACCTAAAGCTTATCTATAAACAAATGAACAACATGAAAGGGTTTTGGGATCACCTTTCCTCTTTAAGGATGACTCATTTTCACCTTTTCTTTTCTCTTATTCTCTGTGACAATATGTTCTGGTTTCAAACTAAATTATGGAGTAAACAATTGTATAATTAGTTGTTTTCATGACCCCACTCACAAAACCTTAGGTTCAACTGCTTTTTTAGTTACTAGTGTCTTCTTAAAAAAGATGTCATATAAGCAATTACATTATATTGTTCGGTGAAATGCATAAATAGTGACTTAAAGAAGACAAGCTTTTGTAGAGCTCTTTCAAGAAGCAGATTCCCACAAGAGCTCGATGCCTCGTGTGAATTTTCGGTTATCTTTACGCATAAGAGATAACATGTAAATAACTTTTTTGCTCTTATAAAATGCACAAAGGGTCGACCGATTGTATTATGTTACACTAACCTGCGAAATGTTAAATGTTGTTTATGCAAATGAGGTCGAACTGATTTGTCGATGAAGTCGACCGAATCTAGTATATGTATATAGTAGTACAAATTACCCAATTAATGCATAATTTGATAATAATTTACTATGATTAACATAAAAAATCTTATGAGAGCATGTGTAATGACTGATAATATTAAATTGTTTCTTAAATATTACATGTTCATTCTAGCCATTTTAACAATTAATATCTCCTTATAATAGATGTTATTTTCCGAAATACTACTTCACAAAACTCAATTATTTAGAACAACTCCTTACGTCTTTTTAAAATTCCAGCCGTCTCCTTACATCACCTTGCAATTTTATAGTAAAATTATCAAACAAACACCAAGTTCAATGATATTCTTACTTTTGGAATCATTGGGGAAATAGTGTATTGACTTCAAAATAGTTCTATGATATTGTTTATAAATGGGCACATATTAAAAACCAAGCAAATTTTTCAATAGTATGTGGTTAAATTCACAGCAGTGTATGATCAAAATCACATTTAAAAGATCATATTTATTTTCCTCATTTCATTGAATCACCAGAAATTCAAAATGACCAAATCTTAAAATGTCCAATATTTTCTGCCCCACAAAACACTTCACTTTGACCAAATGTCTGGCATGTGGAGGGCATCAATTAGGAAGGCAGACATGAGCATCAGAGCTATAAAGAACAAACATTTACAATAATTCCAGGAAGAAACTAATTATTATTACTTAGAAATCAATATAATTTGCTCACAAATCAATATTATTTTGGAAAATGATGGAAAGGAGATGTGCCTAACTTTACCTGGCCTTGAATAAAATTCTTCAAAAATACTATGAAATTTGCATTAATATATTTGATGTATATTCAGTGATGTTGTAATTATAAGTAACAGTGATGATTACACAAATTAGGAGGGGACCCATATAAAGCTCAACAGTTGTTTTATGCTGTTCATGTTGTTTGTAACTTTCTTGATTTCTTCCTACTCAGTTCCACCAAGTTTGGCTTGCTCTACAACACCCAAAATGTTAGCTTTTTTGTACATCAAAATCAAACATGTGATATTATAAATGAGAGAAAAAAAATCTCAACTAATAAATTAGGTCTAATGAGATGATGTCATCTCATCAATTAACACTCATATATATATACCCGTTTTAATGAATTTTTAGGCGCGGAACGCCCCGTCTGGATCCATTTCGTTTGTCTCTTAACTGTAAGTTCCAGCTAATAAATCATGACTGAGATTTCAGACACTATTTATAAATACTTTTTATATAGGGAAATCAAACATCTTGAATTTTAATTGTCTCTACATTATTGATTGTAAATTCAGAATCATTTTCGTACAAGCAAAGATGATTTGGGAGGTAGGAGAGTAGTGCATTTATCAATGTTTTCTTCTTCTTCTTTATTAGATTACCACTTTATTGGTTTCAAAAAAAAAAAAAAGATTACCACTCTATTTAATGGGATTAGGTATTTTCCTTGGCTAGTTTAAGTAATTAGATAGGTTCTGATGATATTCTCCCTTCAATAATGTAAAATATGGTTAAATGGTTTCGTCTTTCGTAGACTTGCGTTTTTATAGTAAACTCCTAGTAATGATTGTGTCTTGTTATAGCTCTTGTTAATATTTTTTTTCAATATACTCCACTCGACCAGTTACAACAAATGACAATATGTCACATCATCATTTTTGCACATGTTATCAATACATGCTAATAATGTGGGTCAGCCACGTCGAGTTCCAGTCCCCAATAATGAAACATCGCATTTAATTTATTTTTCAATTATACGGCTAAACATGTACGACGCCATTTTGGCATGTACTAAAATAATGACGTAACATATTGTGACATGTTATAATTGATTTAGTGGATTAAGTTTAAAATATATACATTAGCAATAACGAAATCAAGCCACAACACTAATTCGGGATAAACCGAAAATAGAGTCAGTTCATAAAAGATCAAACTAATTAACATAAGAATAATAAAATATTGATTTATAATTACATGTCATTTCCACATGGTTACTTTGAGCAAATAACCTTATCGTTGGTGATTCATTTTTCAAAATAAAACATTTTCGGGGTAAGAGTTGGAAAACCAGACACACATTACATTGTTATAGCTTTATAAAATAGCAAAATATGAAGAAGTCATCAATGTTATTTGGCCTATTGCTGTTTATATACTCAACTCTTTTTTTTTTTTTTCCGTTGTTTCTAAATTTGAAGATTGAAATCACTCGAAATAATATCAATGTTTCTTCACACACCATGACCAAGTACACATGTGATTATGGACCCTTTACACTTGGGGCAACTTTTATAGTATTCTTTTGGGTGTGCGGATATAAATTTAATTAAACATTAAAAATAAGATTCATGAAAATAAATTATGTAATATTTTATCATATTAATTAAAAGCCAAATTTAAATTCATGAAAAAAAATAATAACAAATATATAAATACCTTGGGGATCCTCGAAAGTTTAGAAAATCACAAGCCGTGTATATTGAACCAAAGAGGTCATTGAAGATATGATATGAGATGTTACACTAAAATAGTGGACGCTCCTAAAAATTGTGACGAACTTCACTCTCCCAAATATATAAGTGGAGGCTTGGAATTTGGTCAAGAATCTGTCAAGGAAACATTTGAAAGACAAATAAAAAATGAACCTCGTCTCTATCGGTGTATTACTCGTTGACACCTCTTCAACTTTGGTTTGTATAGGAGAGGGAGATTTATTCTCAACATTCTTAACTCTCATTGTCTCTTAAATATTACCTAAACTTAACAGCACTTAAGATTCCTATAGCAAAAAAAAGAAAAACATTCTTACACATGAGGAATTTATTACTTTCTAGGTAAACACCTAATTTTCTGCTTAACGGGCTTCCTACTCGTGTTTCAAAACTTAGGGACCAACTCAAATGCCCCCGCCCTTAGAACTCAAGCTCGTATCGAAACCCCACTCTCATAACTCAAATCATGAGCCAAAGTGTTCGTAATGGAACCCCGCTCTCATAACTATAATCATGTTATCAAGAGCCCGAACTTGAATTCCAACGTATTTATCCTACTTGACGAGTTTGATCCGAGTCAAAAGCTAAAAACAATCTGGCCCATATCCTATTATATATACGCACACAAGAGAGTTTATTTATGTATATTTTGACTTACTGGAGATCAAACAAATGACATAGGTTATTGAAATCAATTATTGATATGGTCGGTCCTCTAATCTTCCCAGTTCCCAATGTGAATGTGAACTAGAAAGTCTACAATAGGTCTTAAAATGTTTCAATGTTGCAACTGTTGAGTTGCCAAAAATACAAATAAAATAACTATATATGTGAACAAATTTTGATATACTATGTTTGGAAAATGACACAATTATTATTAGAAGATAAATAAACATTTCGTGTGTAATGTTCGCATTCAAATTTATTTGTGAAAAAAAGTGTATTCTACGTAGCTGTCTCTGTGAGCTTTTCTTTACAATTATTATTTATTCAAAATTTGCATGGTGCTGTCATGGAAGATTCTTTAGGAATTCTGTGACTTTCCACAAAGTTTTGTAATATAAAATTCTTCACATGTTTTCTTTATGGTTCACACTTACATGTCAATTTTGGTCCAAAATTAAAATTTATATTACCCGAAAATAACAACAAACAATTACTCTTATTTATATCACTATTAATGAATTACCAAAAAAAAAATATATAATACTTGATTTTAATGCGATGATAGCAATCATATTATAATACTAGCATGAGACCTCGTGCGGTGCACGGGTAAACAATCTGTAAAAATCATTACAAAAAAAAATCTAAAGAAAAATGTATATAACATTATTAATAACAAACTCATAATATCTAGATAGTTTATATTCTTTATTTTTTATTTTTTTATATTATAAATTTTGGTGTTTAGTTCGAAAATGTGATTATATACATAAATTGAAGAATACATGGACTAAATTTAAAAAATATATATTTTTTGTTATCGCATCACTCACGGAAGCGAAACCATGATATCGTTACTTATTTTTCACTGTCTCTTATAAAGAACCAATGAATATGATTATTGTTGTGTTTATTAAGAGACATTATGAGTTTGAAGTAGAGTAAGAAAGACAAAAATAACGTAGAATCTAAGATGAATTTTATGTTGAATTTAATAAATAAAAGAAAAGAAAGAACAAACATATAGAGATATATAAGAATGAGAAGAAGAAGGAGAAGAAGAAGAAGAAACATATATAGATCATTTGTCTCACATTGAAAACTTAGAAGATGACTGAGTTAAAACCTATTGTATATATAAAAATCACTTGTCCCACATCGGAAAAGTGAAGAAGTGGTTGAGTGGAAAACCTCTATATAAACCTTCCTATT
>JAYMTF010001967.1:0-20430 GCA_036897485.1 Pelargonium nanum | reverse complement strand
ATGTGATGGGCCATGCAGTGGTCGGAGGAGCTGGAGATGAAGTAGTAGTGGCCGGGCTTCGGGATGGTGATCGTGTCGTTGCCGGTGGAGAGGTTCATCAGAGCTCCGGTGGTGTTGCAGTCGTGGAAGTTCTTGCGGTTCATCACTCGTACAACATTGTCTTCGGTCTTGTTGTATGTGAAAACTACGTAACAAAACAATAATCAGTAGAGACGCTCAAATCCGAGACCTCAAAAGAAATTTAAAGTGCTTAAAACGTTCGACCCAACCTGTCTGGTTAGGGTCACAGTTTGATTTCAAGTAAAATGTAATTGACATGCTAGTAATTAAAGTTTAAGAATTAAAATATTTAAACAAAAGAAATGAATGAAATTTGGAACAATAATTTGTGTGGGTAAATTTAAGCTCATATATGCAATTTAAAGAAAAAGTAAAAAAAAAAATATATTAGTTTAAAATGTAAAATACATGACATATCTATGAATAAAGTAACGCTCATCAATGTATTTTTAATAATAAAAAATAATAATTTAAATGTTACAATATTAATGAATATAAGTTACATAAAATTACGCGCGTTAATGTAATTTAGTGCATTTTACAATACGAATACCTTCAATCAGTTCATTTTTCAAAATAGAGGATAAGTAAAATTCAAGTGTTCAACTAAGCACACATATCAATCCATATCTTTTCGAGAAAAAAATCATAAAAGTTACATAAAATCATGCACGTCCAAGTGTTTTACAACAAACATGTTCAGAGAATTCGTTTTTAGAAGAAAAAAATGGGAAACACGTTAAATCCAAGCATCTAACACACACCCGTAAAACATCCAAATGTTCAAATACCAAATACATATCAAATACGTCGAGAAGATGAGAGTAATTACCGATGATATCGCCAACACGAAAATGCTTAGGAAAAGCCCAATGAGTGAAGTTAACACCTGGGGTCCAACCAGCATCGTCACCAACCTTGTAAACCTCTGCAAAACAAACTGTCTCGTACACACAAAACACCAACACACACAACACTAAACACCTGGAAGAGAGAGCCATGGAAGCTGAAGCAAGAACCAGAGAAAATTTAGAGAGATCTATGAGAAAATATTGTGGACAAAATTAAAAATAACCCTAGAAGAAGACCATGTATTTATAATACACTGAGACACGGTTTTGGTTTTGATAATTATGATAAATAATTTATGGGATTTTTGTTGCCGTTGTGGGCTGTGTTTTTTGGGAAATTAATATGGTGTTTTTGTTGATTTTTTACCCTAATTTGTTGTGGTGAATCTTGAACGTCCATATGGGGAATTGATTCAAAAAGAAGAAAATAATATAATTGTTTGACTAGAGATTTTGACTTAATATGCAAGTTTAGCCGTTTAGGTTTCAGTAAATAATAATAATAAATTATTTATACCATAGAATATTCAGTTTATATAACATGTGATATGTGTCGTATTTCATTTATTGACATCATTTTGTATAATATTTGTGACATATATAATTATTTGATTGAATGCAATGTTTTTTATTACTTTTTATTATATAGAATTACTCGATTAACTATCAATGGTCTTCCAATTATTAGAAACCGGCCAATCTAGTTGCTGAAGTAATCTTACATCAATACGTTCTCTCGACTATTGTCAAATACTCATAATTTAGTTTATGGATTTGTTTGATTGTTAACCCGTTGAAAAAGAAAATCATAATTACCTAATTAAATTTTGGTCATGAATCTTGAACGGCTATATGGGAAATAGATTCAAAAAGAAAATTTTAATATATAGATTTGACTAGAGATATTAACTAAGCAAGTTTAGGTTTCAAATCATGCATATTTGTTTTTGGTAAGCAAAAAAAAGACAACTAATTAGTTATGGTTGTATGAGATTGACAATTGTCCATAGAATTCTAAATGTTTATTGGGATGGAAAATGGCAAAATTGTAAAATATTGTGGAGTCGACCTCTAAATAATTATTTAGTTACGAATGGATTTGCACGTATATAAACACGTGAAGGTGTTTGTAATATACATGTACCAAATTCACGTGTATTTCATGTTTTCAATAGATTAATATTGTGCTAAGATATAGTTGACTTCTAAATAATTATTGAGTAACGAATAAATTTGCACACTTATAAAGATGTAAAGCTATATACTAAATTCACGTGCATTTCATGTTCTCACTCAAAAATTGTGCTAGGATGATACATGTGAGTTACTTGTAGTCTTACTAAAATGGATAAATGGTTAGGCAATGACGATAAGTCGATGACATCCCTCACGTTTCTCCGAATCCTATTTGAGTTAGACTTATCAACCAAAACCTGAACAAATCGACCCAACGCCTAAACTTATCATCTCTAAATGTGGGAAAATTATGGTTTACTTTCTTTGATTCATTCGTTATACGACCTTATATGTGTTACATTAACTACAACATATTGTGAATTCTTTTTAACGAATGCTTGATAAAAATTATAGATTTCAAGCTTTTAACTTGACTCAAGTCTCGACTTTGTCAAAAGCTGAATTGACACATATCAATTGTTAGTCACCGAAATACTTAATAACTTTTATGTATCATCAATTTATGTTATTAATTATAATCACCACAATAGACAAATTGAACAATTACTGATCAAATATTGGTAAAAGTATTTTTTAGCCTCTAATTACAGTCAAATCAACAATGAACAATCCCACACAATTTCCTACAATGAAATGAGACTCAACAAGTAATTGGTCAACGATTTGACTAATAATCATACTTAATTAATTAAACATTGACTTTCTTAACATTCCCCGTTACATTTATTCTATAGGAAAAATGACCATAAAAAAGATTATGAAATCAACTTAGTTCTCAGTCTAATTTATAAGATATCATATTATTACATAAACTTTTCATAGAATGTTCTACCAAAAATTTAATTGTTTATCTAATTTTCATGAAGAGCAAACAATAAATAAATACTTTATACTTGTAGTTCTTTAACAAATAACTATATGTGTTTAGTGTTTTCAAGAGGAAATGGAAAATAAATACGTTATGTTT
Source organism: Pelargonium nanum (assembly GCA_036897485.1). Classification (NCBI taxonomy): domain Eukaryota; kingdom Viridiplantae; phylum Streptophyta; class Magnoliopsida; order Geraniales; family Geraniaceae; genus Pelargonium; species Pelargonium nanum. The sequence goes on along the minus strand of JAYMTF010001967.1, from coordinate 17,355 downwards.
CAAATATTATAAATAAAATCGAAAGTTAAAACATTAACGTCATATTCATCTTTCATCAATCTACATGAAAAACTTAAAAATATATGCACGTGAGAGGTATGTTTGAATTTTGAATGAAGTTGCTTATCTAACGCATATAAAACCAACCCATACTATTCTCCCAATGCCATGACCGTAATGCTAAAACTATAGAAAGTGCATCCAACTCGAACGACTCCTAACTATAGAAAATGCATCGAAATCCATGTCAACTTGATCTCATCCTTTCTCGTTAGCCCACTATTGGTTTTCCTGACAATCCAAACTTTCACTCTTAAATTGCTTCTTGCCCCGGTGAACCGTCCACCTAATCCTAGACTGGCCTTTCACCTAAACCAAAACCAAAACCAAATCCAAGTGAATTCTTGGGACAAATCCAAGTGAGATTTTTATTCATCACTTTAGTTCATTTGGATTCGGGCCAAATTCAAAACCAAATTCTTAGGTCATCCAAACACTCCATTTAGGTCAAATCCAACATTTTCAATGAAATGTTGGTTCCCAAACCAAACAGACCATTAAACTATTCGCTCAAATTTTAAAAAATTGTCCATCTAGAGAGTACGATATTACGTGTAGCCAAACACACCCCATAAACAAATAAAAAAGAAAATCCAAGAAATCAAGTTCTTATCCACAAAACAGAACCAATCTCTGTTCGCGCCTTCAGCTCCACAGCCACTTTCTCTGCGTTTCTCACATTTCGCTCAGATTCATCATTCATGGCCTCTCTCTTCTCTCCAACAACAACACTACCACCTGTACGGTCCTTCTTCCACCAAAAGCCAAACCTAAACTCTACCAAAACCTTCCTATCACCTCAAGGTACGTCACTATCTCATTTTCGCTCACTTTGATTCTTCAACTTCATAGCTACATTGTAGGATCGATTGAAGCATTTGTGAGTTGATTTGAAGTTTCTGATGCGAGTATGCGACTGAGATTGATTTTTTGCTTTGCCGAATCAAATTGTCATTATCACTCACTTTGATTCTTCAAGATCGTAGCTATATTGTAGGATCGATTGAAGCGTTTGAGAGATGATTTTAGGTTTCTGATGCGACGGAGTTTAATTTTGCTTTGCTGAACCGAATTGTCACTTTCACTCTCTTTGATTCTTCAAGATCATAGCTATATTGTAGTATCTGATTTGAAGTTTCTGATGCGTCAGAGATTGAATGTTCCTTTGCCGAATCAAATTGTCATTTTCATTCTTCAAGATCATAGCATTAATGTAGGATCGATTGAAGCATTTGAGAGAGGATTTTAAGTTTTTGATGCAACAGAGATTGAATTTTGCTTTGCCGAATCAAATTGTCATTTTCACTCTCTTTGATTCTTCAAGATCATAGCAATATTGTAGGATCGATTGAAGCATTTGAGAGATGATTTTAAGTTTCCGATTCATGCGACAGAGATCGAATTACTTTGTGAAATGACATTTTTGCAGATTCGTGTGCAAGGATTTCTGGTTGCGTGAAATGCGATTTCAATGTGTCTTCGTGGAGCGGTTCTGGTCGTTACTCAACAATTGGTGACGGTGCTGTGAAGTTCTGTGGCGATGCGCTGGTTGCAAATTTGCATAAGAGGTGAGTTCATGTGTTCGGTTCATTTTGTGTTTGTGTTTCTTCATTTTGGGAATTTGATAAATACTGTGATTGGGAGGTTGTGATGTTTATGAAATTATATGCTTGTTGGAACACATTCCACGACACGAAATAATCATGTTTGGGCTTACTGAAGAGTGAAGGGAGTCTTCTGCCTTAAAATTACACGTGTAGATGAATTGATCATACATTCATAACAAGATGAAGATGTGGATTTGAATCAATGGATAATTGATTGTGGATTTGGTTTGGTTCAGGAAGAAAACAATCATGTCGACAACAGTGTCTGCGCATCATCATCTAATGCCCAAATCAGCAGCTGCTGTAGCTTTAGCCCCATCACCATTACCATCATCATTGTCTATTTGTCATCACAACAATATCTGCAGCTGCCAGAGACAGAGAGGTCAAGGAAGGGAAACAAAGAAGCTGTTTCTGTCCCAATATTACCAAGATGGGGGCTGTAGGCAAACTTCAATGGTAGCAGCAGTTGCCGGTGGAGGAATTCCACTTCAGCCTCTGGATTTGACTGAAGACAATATCAGACAGGTTCTTGCCGACGCTCGAGTTGAGGCAAGTAGTTCTTCCCCTATATTGTCGATCCATAACTATCTCATAATCATTCGTTTCACTTGTGATTATTGCTTATCGAGCCATCATAATTAGATCAACATGGGCAAACATCAGTTAGTCTTTTGTTGTATGTCTTTGTGTTATATATGTGGAGTTTTGGTCCCAACCTTAAAAATGCAAAATGTCTTTAAATTATGTGGAGTGCGGTGCCGACCTTAAAAGCAACTTAATGTCTTTATGCTATATTAAGAATTGAGTACCCAATTCCCATGGCTGGTTACAGGTTCTTTCTAGTGAATTGAATTTTATTTCATCTTTCCTTTTTCAGTTTGCTCATGTTTTTGATGTTGAAGCTGGCATGACAGGTGAATCCTAAGGTACACATATAACTATTTTCCCCTTAATTGTAGTGTGTAATGTGGCATAATGGTTAATTCAACCTTTTAGGAGAAGTTGGACTTGCTGATTTGGATGGACCCTTCGTCAAAATTAGTCTCAAAGGCCGGTTTTGGCACCAACGGTCAGTAATTCTGGCCAGAGTTGGTAATTATTTGAAGCAAAGGATCCCTGTAAGCCATTCTTATTTTTATATATATCTTTAATACCAAACTTGCTTAAGACGACGTGACCCAAATTGCTAGCTCTGCATCTGGTAGAAGATAAATTGCAAATGGTTCTTTTTGTCTCAGGAAATTTTGGAGGTTGAAATAGAAGATGAAAAACAATTGGACGATAGCCCAGAAAACTTTTGAGTTGCGCAATACTGCTGGTAAAATATCTATTTTTAGATCCCCAATCTTATTTGAGCTAAGGTAGCTTTTGAATTAAAGAAATTTTAAACTAGAAAATGAATCATGAATGAGCATGAGAATGTAATTCCAAAAAGTTCTAATCCAAACATAAACAATGTGTATCAACAAATATTTTCCAAATATGATCACATTTGTTATTAGATCTCTTTTGCTGTTTTGAGGACAATGTCTTGACAGGAACTTGTTTGACCATTTTGGGCGAGGAACTCTTACTTTCTCATATCGATGAACTAAACAATTTTTTTTTTGGTTTTACAAGGTTGGTTCCGGTCCTGCACAGTCAAGATCGAGCTTTTGAGATATTGTTAGACACTACAAGTGAAACCCCCCGTCTCAAGAATGTATTTTGCGTACATATAGGGTCAAAGTTGAGACTTGTTGCTTAAGTAAACATTATTGTAGAGAGCAGAGCATATGAATATTTAGATATCGTTGTCACCATAGACATTAACAATGATGTTCTTAATTTTATTGGGAGGTTGCTTTGATCGATCCCTCTTGGAGCATCATCATCAATAATGTAAAAGTGAGTTCTCATCTGCGTATTCAGAGCATCATCATCATATTTTTCACGTTTTCATTTGCAGATAGAAGGATGCAAATTACATAATTGCTCAATTTTCCACATTCTAACAAAAAGAAATGCCACTTTTTGAGATTCTACATCCCTCCTTTTTCTCTTCTCTCTTTTTTGCTTTTCAGATTCTAAATCCATCCGGTGATGTGCGGTCACGGAGAGGCTGCACAAGAATTGTGCCTTCCAAGCATTCCTAGGATGTTCGTCTTGCTGGTTTGTGCACTCCATGTGGATACAAGGTTCGCTCATTTCAAGCATCTATCTGCAGAAAACTTTAGTATTCGAACATTATTCATTTTGATCATCTAAACGAGATGAGCATCATTGAACCTTTTTATCTTTGAATTCTCCGATAGGAAATGTAGGTCAGTGTCACGAGTCAATATCACAAATCCCATCGTTTTCATTTTCACATTGTAGTAATATATAGATTTTATGATGTTAATGTAACACATGAAGAGTTCAATTCAAATAAACTGTTGGACGATATCAACCAACAGTTCTTGACTCTCTCCGAAACAAAATTGTGCACCACTATGAAATATCTAAGGACGACTTAGTGCACGTTTACTCCTTAACTCGAGTTCTTGAGATCAATCGCTATCGAATTCTCTTTGTGGTAAGTAGGGTTAGCAATTATTTACCATAGCTTTGTGAACATTGTTGGACTGGACCAGTTCCTTGAAACCACTAGACATTACAGGAAGTGTCTTTGGCTTATTATAGATCCACTCATGTGAAGAAGATAAGGGCTTTTTTTTGCATCTCTAGGACCAGTGAAGACTGAGTCCTAGCTCTTGATGCTCATGCCCACATCATCAACTGTTCTTCACCTACTTTTACTGACCCTCCTTTATTATATATAGAGCCTAAAGGTCCCATGTAAAAGAAAAAAAACACAACCCAAGGATGTACCTTTTGGCTTTGAGGTCAAAGAAGGACCACTAACCAATTAGGATCCTACTTATTGTTTTTGAATAAGGTATAACTATGATTTGGTTCCTGAACTTTGATCGTATGTACTGAATTTAATTTTTGTGTTTTACTTAATCTAAATTAGTGATAAGCTTTCAATTATGAGCTCAAAATTTAAATGAAAAGTTTAAAACTTGTATAATTAGCCTTGTCGCATAAATTACATTTAATTCAATGTAGGAGTTGAGTACTTTTTTTTTTAATTTTTAATGTCACAGAAGGTCTAAGTGTGATTATTTTAATATGTATTTAATGTCACATAGGTGTTGACTCTTATTTATTTATTTTAGATTATATTGAATAGCACATCAACATTTCAATAGTCAATTAACATAAATAGCTAATTTGGTTTAATCATGTTAGTAAGAAGACTAAATTAGTTCATATGAAAGTATAAAGACTAGCGTGGTTCATATTCCTCGATTATTTTTTGTTCACTATTTCTTTTGTTTTCACACCAATAAATGATTGTAATTTCACTTTTACTTGTGTTTTTACATTGTTAATGTTTAACTTTTTACGGATAGATGCATGCAACTCCACTAATAATTGTTTGCAATTGGTTTACATAAATGTACATACAACAAGCGCGAATACTCTTTCAAATAGTTGAATTCTACTCTCAGAATGAGTGTATTGTAGAAAAAGAGTTCGACTAATCTTCAAAGTTTTCTAACTTTTGTTGTAAAAGTATGAATTTTTTTAAATTTCGTTGTCGAACTCTTAACAAATGTAAAACTATAATGTATTATTCATAATTTACCATTTTATAAAGTAAACAAACATCTAGATAGAGACTGAATTTATGAATAAAACAATAATCTTATCATAATTATTTTACCCAAAGTTTTATAAAAACAATACATTTATTCTAGAACAAACCATATTAACATTACAAGCAAAGTAGGGGACCATTTTGTGCATTAAAGTAAATTTGTTATTGTGATTTAAATCTTGACTTTTACACATTGCTTTCTATGTCCTCTTATGATATGAATCTCAAATTTTTAATATATTTTTTCTTGACATTTTCTACTAAAATAATCTTATCATTCATTAAAATATTCTTTAAATTTTATCATTAAATAATTCTATTAAAATATTGATAACATTAATTTATGTCCTCATGCATGCTTCCCATTCCAAAAGCATTTAAAATAATTCTCTCAAAGAATCAAGATAATAATATTCTATATTTTATCATATCCTGTGATTAATATAATCAATATTTTAATACAATTGAATATATAATTTATTAATAGAATCTTTTATTTTCCTAAGAAGTTGGTTGCCACCTTAGACAAGTCCATCGAGAATTAAAAAAGTAATAACAAAATATTATTTATTTATTTGTTTATTTTATTCAAATGAAAACAACTTGGATCAAATGATATTAAATAATTGATACAAATAAAATAAAATATTTATATTATATATAAATAATTAAAGTGACTTGGAAGAACCCACTACCATATTTTATGTTATTTTCATTGTGCAAATAATAAAATAATTGAAAGTATTATAATAATAGTAAAGCTTAATTATATTATTCTAATGATTCGAATCAATCACAATAATAAAATATATTAATCACATTTACGTGTATTGAAATGTTGAATTAATTATCATTTTTATAGGATTGTGTGTAGAATTAGAATATTGGATTTATTATAATATGGTAATATTATTTGGTGGTGGAATTGAGGTTGGTTGAATATTTCTTTTCTCCTTTTTAAAATTTCATTATTAATATATTTATTTCGAGTTCCAAAAATTTGTACTTATTTATTGTAAACTATTGTTAAATTATTAGTTTTTTTATAGGCTCCACTTGTGTTTAGTATAGAATAATTTTTTCATCATCCTTTTTGGTCAATTATATACTTATTTAAATATTCAAACTTTTTATATATAAAAATATTGATATAAGAGTCCTAGTAGTATTTAATAATCATATTCAATGGGCATTGTTATTTTAAAATATATTATGTAACACTCAAACTTTCATCAATTGATTTAATATCCAAAATTTTAATAGTTTTGTATTTGAAATGAAATTAGGTAGAATTTGTTTAATATACACCATCAAGATCAAGATCAATGCATTTTATTTTAATAAGTTTAAATTATTTTAATATTCATATGAATATTAAAGCCAAAATTCAAGTTTTAGATGAATTATTTTATTAATTATTTATGGTTTTGAGTTGAAAAATGTAACCTAAATTCGACTAAACAAAAATGTGGGTTGCAAGTTTTGGATTGAGTTTCGAGTTCTGCATGTAAAGTATGTAAATCTATGTGAGTACGTTTGATATGAAAATCGAATAGATCTATTTTGAGCAACTCAATATCACAAATTAAAAATTGAGTTTCAAGCGCCCATAAAAATTATAAAAATTTGAATCTCAAATAAGTTTTTTCGGGTTTTAGTTATTAGGGAAGCGGTAGTGGTTGTGGACCGTGGAGTGGCCGAGTGGAGGCAAAGGCAGCCGAGGCAGCTGCCACAAGGTAAGCGGTGCATTGGGCAACTGATTGAGGTTGAAATTGTGTTATTGTAGAAGCTCGACAAATTTGTACATTGACGATATTATCGGTTTTATATCTAGTTCTAGTGACATATAGTTCTATTTTGTTCGATGATTTACGAATCAAATATTAGATACGCTAGCTATGGGATTTAACACTATGTCAGACGTTCGTATTTGAGATAGTAATGTTATCCCGTACATTAATTCTTCAGTATTTGTTGACGATACTTAATAATGTTTCAAAAAAAAAAAACTATTTTTAATTATTTACTCCATTTTAGAGCTTAGCATGGAAGTGAGCGCACGGTAGCATAACTTCTCTGCTGCATGTACCATTTCAGGTAGATACGTAGTGCCACGTAAGCGTTTTTGTCAGCAAATTATAGACTAGTCGGCACCTACTCGGGCCCACCATTCTCGATCCTCGCCGTCTGTGATTCGAGTACAAACAAAGCTGCCCAAACACCAAGAACCGTCTGATCCAATCAAACGGTCCGTATTGATCTGCTGCTTCGCTTGTGGGCCCGCAGCTGCAATAAAATACGCCACGTCAGTTACATTATTTAATACTAAATCTATTTCCACGTCGGATTCTCATCCAACGGTGGTCGTTTTTCTTTTAGATCTTCTCCGTGAGATCTGGACCGTCCGTTCAGTTCTGGAATAGCAGAAATAGCTGTGAAGCGAGCACATCGCTCACAGTGTGATTTAGAGGAGAGGTTGTTTCGCCGGAATTTATGGTGGTTTTCCGACGAGGTCTTGCCGGAAATTCATCGGAGTTTCGAGATTGACGGAAATGGAGAGAGTTAGAGAAGCGAGAAGATCGAGCATGGCGGCCGGAGTTGGATTTTCGTCGAGACGACGCCGGAGAGCCTCTGGTCTCCGAGACTCGCCTGGTTTGAATCGAGTCTATTTGTGAACTTTTTGTGATATTTCATTTTCTGTTGATTTCTGATGTTTTTTGTGTTTTGGTTGTTGAAGAAGAAGAGCTGGTTGAGTTACGAGATCGAGCGAATCGGAGGGAGCGAGATCGAGACGTGGTGATCAGAAACAAGCGGAGGAGAGTGGAGAGGTTAGCGGAAGCGAGTAACAGAGAGGAGAGCACGGAGGAGAGTGTGGATGGTGAAAACGACGACGAGACGGAGAATAGAGGATCGAGTTCGTATAGCGATCGGAGGAAGAGGTCTCTGTCGACTAGATTCGTGAGGTCAGCGCCGCCGGATTCCATGGCGGTCGACGAGATCGTCGGCGTAGCAGTTCCGAGGAAGGCGCGCTCATGTAGAGAAATGTGATTTGGCAATTTTTTGTTTCAGATCATTTTGTTGCCAGCGGTTCTGCTCTTATTCACTCGATTTTTTTTTGTTTGTTCAGCTTCGGTGAAGAGATCGCATGAGTTTTGGATTTCTGGAAACGTTTCATCTTCCTCGCCGGCGCGGCGGAGCAGCGAGGTTGCTTCGCCGTCGTGTTCGTATGTTTCGGTTGGGGAAAAAATGGTGAGATCAGTTTGGAATTCTGATTTTTTGTTATGTTCTGTTTGTTTGTTTGTTTAATTTCTGGGGCTATTAGGGTTTTTGAGAATTGAGATTCGGATCTTTGTTGCAGAAAGGGACTGTGAATGTTTCCAAATCTAATAGCTCGCCTCAGGAAGATATTGAGATTGAAATCGCAGAGGTTTTGTACGGACTCATGAAGCAATCCCGGAAAAAATCACCTCAGAAGCTCGAATCGGAGAATTCAAATGGTTTTGGTAAGGATTCAAAATGATTCGTCTCTTGATCTGATCCATTTGTTAATGTTTGTGGTTAATTTTGAACTTTTAATCTGTATTTGAGTTCATTTTTTCATGGCCTGATCAATTTCATCTGAAACAGTAACTGGAACTGGAAGTGAGCAATTCACAACCAATGGAGTTTCTTTGCAAGTTGCATCTGTGAAGTTGGAGAAGGAAGTGGCTGAGCAGGAGAGTTCAAGACCCTTGATTATCGAATCAGGCGGCGGAGATGGGGTAGGTAGTGCCGAAACTATTGTTGTGACAAAAGAGGAGTCGCTTTCGTGTCCTAAATTGGATATTGATCTTCAAGATTCGACAACGATAGAAGGGTAAACATCACAGAATCTTTAGTTTCTTGGAGATTTCTGATATTATGTGTTGTTTTTCACCTCATTGTGTTCTAATTTCTCAGGGCTTCAACAGTTGTGGGTGTTGAAAGCAATACCAATATGAAGGTGAGGATCTGATTTTGTTACATTCCTTGTAAGTTTCTGTTCGTATTTTGCTTCAGTTTCTAAATAAGAGTGCATTTTCATCAGATCGTTACTAGCTTGATTGATCTGGGATCAGAGCCTGATGTTGCCCCGGATGGCGATATGGTGAGCATAGCTCAGCTTCGTGTTTTCTGGTGATTGTTTTAGTTTTGGAACATGACTGTTAATTGTGATATTATCTGAAACAGAAGAAAGAATATTTAGTCGAGGAAGTAGGAGTAGAAGTTAAAGAGACAAAGATGATGTCTATTCATGAAAAACCCAAATTGGTCACTATTGATTTGGAAAAGGAGGATCAGGATCGGAAGCAGCAAATTCAAGCTGAACCTACCATCTCCAAAAAGGAGAAAAATGGTAACTAGACATTTCAACGTCGCTTGTTCGTTACTTGTAATTGTTTGTGGAGCCATGAAGTTAATGCCGTGTTCTTGTCCTTCGTGTTATTATTATACAGCTCCACCAAGTTCATCTGATTTAACGAACCCTGTACCCGGTTGGGCAAAAAATCTACTTCCCCCGGGGTATGAACTATGAACCCAGTAGTTTCATTATGTTACGGTTCTCTATATTTGTTTTTGTTAATGTTCCTCGGTGACTAAGACTCTTGTTCATCGCAGACTCAAGCCTATGGATGGTAACAACGGAACATCCAAACAAATACAGGTACCATTTAGTTATGTCTCCCTAGCACATTACTGTTTTGAATTTGTTATTAAGTAGTCGATATTTGCAGCTTCCACATTCTTCACAACCATCATTACATCGCTCACAACATCTATTTGCATAAGCATTTCATAACTGATGTACGGAACCTCCACATTTCTCACAACCCCAGGCAAAAAGAAGCACAACCCATCATTACATTGCTCGCAACATCTATTTGGATAAGCATTTCATATTTGATATATGCATCTTGTTATTAAGTAATTGATGTATGAAGCTTCCACATTTTTCACAACCTCGGACAAAAAGATGTTCAGCCCATCATTGCACTGCTCACAACATCTATTTGCATAAAGCATTTCGTAATTGATACATGCATCTTTTGAGTTTGATATTAATTAATTGATATATGCAGCCTCCACATTTCTCACTACCTCGGACAAAAAGATGCACAACCCATCATTACATAGCTCGCAACATCTATTTGCACCAGCAATTTGGAGAGACAAACAAGCTCTGGCCTGCGCCTGCGCCTGCCGGTTCTGCTACTACATGTGGCACAGCGCCTTGCAATCTCAGTCTCATGCTTCCCTTAAGCTCCTTGGCTGTGAATGTGAACTCTACTCCTGTTGCTACTTCTCCAGATCATCATGGAAAAGATATAAGCTCCGAGGCTAATGCCCACACAAAGCAAGTTGTGTTTGAGCAAGCTCCACAACCAGCCCCAGCTGGCAACTTGCTGGTAAAGTCCCGACCCTAAAAGTTATGCATTTTTACTGTTGGCATGCTCGATAATCGAAATTGAGTATGGATTTCTCGTTTTTTGTTTCATAGGAGCACGCTCCTGCTTTTGTCCTCACTCTCGGCCAGAATCAAGCAGCGGTAGCAACAACTGCTGCTCAATCCGGGATATCGAAATCAGCTATTTCGATCAACAATGCATCATCATCATCTAGTAACTCAGCTGCCAGAGCCCCGGCGACCTCCACTCCTTTACCAGCACCACCTGCAGCTATGAGCTTCAGTTACCCGAACAATGGGTACACATTACCCATTTCAACGCCTTTCGGGACAGCACCAGCTTTTATAGGAGGAGCTCCCGCTGCTCAAGCAGTCTCGTTCTTCAACGGGTCTTTCTACTCGCCTCAGATGTTCCATCCTTCCCAGCTTCAGCAGCAACAGCCTCACAAGAAACCGCAACCTCAGCAGCGAGCACAAATCAACAACGGGAGCAAACATTTTGAGAAGCAGCGACAACACCCGCAACAGCAGAGTTCCAAGGGCGGAGCTGACCTCATCCCTCAGACATTTACCGTCTCATTCGCCTCAAGTGGCAACAGCACGGTGCCTTCAAACATCAACTTCTCATCCATGGCACAAAATCCCGCGCTCTTCCAGAGCTTCCCGCCCAATTACCCGATATCAGAAGCAAAGACTGGAAACGACTCCAAAGCTGCTTCGGGAAAGACCTCAAGCTCAACAAGCAGTGCACAAACCCGAACACTGAACTTCATGTCAGCGCCAGTCGTAGGAAACTGGCCTTCGAGCTCTGTCTCATCCACAACAGCAATAACCAATCCTTCTCCCGTCGCTGCCAATCCCCCGAACCCGAAGCTCCTGTTTCGCGGCCTTGCAAACCCCCCGACCCCGAAGCACCAGCCGCAACTTCAGCTCCGGAAGCAATATTTAATGCAACAACAACAACAACAACGACAACCCATGAGCTACACTCAGATGCAATGGAAGAACTCAGCAAGAAACCCGGGTTCCTCCCAAGCATCATCATCCTCCGGTTCAACCTCCAAGTTGTTTCCCGAACGAGGACAGAACCAGATATGCTTCGAGGTAGCTGCGAATCAATCTGCATCCGTATCCGAGGACTTGAGATCATCAACTCCTCAGCAAACGGACAATGCAGCGAGGACTAACCCGAAATCATCCCCAGTTTGCGGAAGGAACGTGCCTTCGATACTGAGTACGTGCTCTAATCACCTCTCTGAGCTTAAATACTGAGATTCAGATGTATCATAAGTGCAGCTATGGAAACTGAATTTTTGTTCATTGATATTCATAATTTTTTTCAACTATATGAGTTGGCTGTGGAGGGTAATATGGTCAATTGTGTGGTTGCATGAAGGTTGTGGGTATTTGTGTAAATAATATAATGTTAGTATGCAATGAAAGCAGTGTCTTGGTTAATTAGATAATCATGTTTTGAATTCGGTTTTGCATGCAAAGTGTAATTTTTCACACTCGATCTGACATAGAAATTGATCGAGTTTGTTTTATACAACTTGAGCACGCAAAAATTGCATAAAAGTTTTCAGGTGTTGGTGAATTCAGGTACATATTATTTGCTCTAGCTCCAGCCCAAAAGAAATTTCCCATGTTGTAATCGGGTCAGGCCATGTGACAATTTAGATCCAAATTCGCATATTTATGATATTAACATTATTATTCTTGAATGAGTCTCTAAGCGAGTTAGAGACCATTTACTTTAACCGAGTTAAAGGGGTGAAAAAGGTTTGACGCAAACACGAGATAGTTAACTAAACACGCTGGATCAGTTGATATGAACACAATCAAGTCAAATCCAAATTCATTTAAATTCGTGTTGAGTCGCAAGTCATGACCCTAATGATCAAGAATTACGAACCCTGTCGAGTTCAAGTGTAATTGTCAATTGACAATTTATAAGCAATGCTACTTAAAACTAAGACATAAACAATGGTAAACAAAACAAAAACTTGAGTTTATTTGCAGAGACTAGCTACAAAACTCCTCGTCTTTATGGAAATTTCAAGTCACAACTCTCGTATCATATGACCACAAAACAAAGTACACCATTTCCCTTTTTCACAGCATCAAAACAGGAGAAACTTACAAACATTTTCTCTACATTTTGATGATTGTCCATCACTGGCGTAGGAGATACGCTGCATTGGTCTCGACATCTAATTTGGCTTGTCGATCAAATGGATCTTCACCGATATATAAATCCAGAATCGACCGGCATAGCAGTTTGCTTTGGATACTTCCCACCTCTTTCCCATCAACTACAATAGCATTGTCAGTAATGAGTATTTTATCGGGAACAAAGAACAAGTTCACAACAAACGAAAGGCTAGAACTGACAATTCGTGTCTCAACACATGACATAACACGAAATAAGAGCGTTTGGACTCACTAATTTTTGTATTTGAGCCTAAAAAACATACGGTTAATTATTTGTGTTATGACACACACGATTTTTGTAAGTTAATTAGGATAAATTTATGAAATTTGAAGTGTCTTAGGGAGTGCGGTCCTCTGATAGTCGACCAATAGGATTGATGAAATGATCTTGGCTATTGTTCCTTCAAAATCAAAATCAAATTCTACCACCCAGATCAAGAGAATACAAATCTGATAGTCGACTTTATGGCTATTGTTCATATTTTAAGCGTTTAGAGTCCCGATTCTTTCAAGTTTCAAGGGTGTTCATTTCATTGAGAAAAGTAAAAGATAAGAACATCTTACTTGTAGTGCGAAGAACATGGCCTCGTTCTCTAGAGAGATCTATCACAGATCCGCTCGGTATTTTGTACTCGTCTTTGAATTGGGAAGTGAACCTGAAATGGAAAAGGATGTTATGCATGTAGGTAGATCCGTCGACACACAAAAATATTCGACTTCCTAAAAAATCAGCTTGGAAAGAACAAAAATAGAAAAATATAGAGCTGACAATGTGGGATATGACACATGACCACACACGAACGCGAACACGACACAAAAATATTATTTAATGTGCCGTGTTTGTGTTAGCTCATATATCACATATTTAAGCTCTAACTCGACCAGAACATGACACGTAAACACAAACCCTAACCCTAGAAAAATATTATCTCAGAAGTTGCATATTTAAGCAAGACGACCAACACCTATGAAGTCCATATATTGCAACAATTTGGTAAACCATAAGGATAAGATAGGCTCCTCAAAGTTCAAACTTCCGGTAGAAAAAAAAAAATAGACACGTTATGAGGATACAATGGTTAAGAATTACTCACCTTTGAAGTAATTCCTTGTTGTCCGATCCCCCGAACTTTTGCAGTCTATCACCAACTGATTCTTGAAAAGCACTACGTACAGAACGAATACTCAATCTGCCGTAGACTATTTGGAGTCTCACAGTCATTGATACATCGCTTTCCATTAGATCCTCGATGAACTCCTTTTCAGATACTTCGGATGCCTTTCCATATTTTTTACTAAGCTCATTCTTAATATCACGGCAGTCCCCATAAACACCTGTAGACAGATGTGGCTCCGTTACAAGCGGAAAATATCAACATTCAACACATATTATTGTTCATGTATTTTACACCGTAAATTAATTGATCTAACAAAAAATTGTCATATTATTAGTTTTCAGAAGTAAAACACAAAAGGTGCTTATGATGTACAACATCATGAATTTCGAAAAATGTTTTGATCAAATGATTAAAAAAATTATAATACACTTAGGAAAAGATAACTTCATTTTCACTTCTTCCGAACATTTCATAGATGCAATATTCTTATGAAGTTCAAGAACTCTAGAACAAGAATCGAAACTTGAAACATTTAGGCAAAAACCAGTGATGTCCTCAAAACCACACACTAAACCACAAAGGTACACAAATTAAGATAATGACCGATTTGATAAGAGATTCAAAAGCTAGTGATGTCCTCAAAACTTCAATGGAAATCAAATTAGCCTCACTTAATAGAGGAAGAAACCAATCAAACAAGCAACATGCAATCAACTCATAATCTCAATGCAGATCTCTATAAAATCTCATATCTTATCATCAAAACAAGCACAAACCTCATTATTTGAACAACAAATTCACCATAATTTCAGCAGCATTGTCCTCCCAATGTTTCACTTTCACATTTCACATAAAAACCACTTCAAATGAACAAAAAGTCCAAAACTCATAACCAATGTGCATAGATTCCAACATAAAACCCACAAAACACTTCAATTCAACTAAAACAACCCAAAACTCCAACAAACAACCCCAAAAAATGTAACATGCTAAGCACTCAATTACTCATAAATCATGAAAATTTGAACAAAACCCAATTACTCATTACAAATGTGCATAGATTCCAACATAAGACCCACAAAACATTGCAATTCAACTAAAACAACTCAAAACTCCAACAAACAAACCCAAAAAATGTAACATGCACAGCACTCCATTACTCACAAATCATGAAAATCTAAACACAACCCAATTAACATTTTTCAATAAAGATCAAAACTTGATCATAAATTTTGAAACCCAATACAGAGAATCCGATACCAAATGCGTAGACATCGATGTTCTTCAGACCCAACACGCTCTTCTTCCGGAGCCCAACTCCGAGGAGTCGCCGAGACTCGCCCAGAACAGACGGAAACGACACGCCGGTCTTGGATTCGACAACCGCCGGACCCGAATTTTCAGCCAGAGACAGCGATCCCCACAAGGGAAGGGACTGATTGGAAACGAAGAAATTGAATGCGTCGTGAAGAAATGGGTGTTGTTTCGTGTTTTCTGGGTTCTGCAAGGCGGCGAAGCCGGCCACCGCCGCAGCTCCGGCGCCCACGGCGGCGACGGCGACTGCTGCGGCGGCGGAGAAACGGCGGGAAGTGGATGCATTGGGAGCTCGGGGTTGCTTCGGAGGCTGAGGAAACGAGAACGGAAAGCGTAGTGAACCCATTTTTTTTGTTCACTCCAAACAAAAACAAACTACTAAACTTTTTGTATTAAAGAAAGGTACAATTTAGTTTTCCAAAAAGTGCCGATTTTGTTTTACAACTATCATTCAATTTGGTTTTAGAATTGTCAATTTAATTCAAATATTTTCAAAATTTTTGTCAAATGAGGACATTCCGTTAAATCCGTTAGTTCTTGATTACGTGTAATATTTTATTTGATAAATTTTGTCCATAAATTTGACGAAATGTCATGATCTGACACAATTTTTGAAAACATTTGGATTAAATTTACTCGATTAATAATTCAGGGACAAAATCGGCACGTTTTGAATAGTTAAAAGACTAAATTGGACTTTTTTCAATTGTTGGAAGTAACCAATGATTTTTTTATAAAAAAAAAAATTCACCAAGGAGTACTAATTTTTTACTTAATTTTTTAAATTACGAATATCATTAAAGTAATCTTTGAAAATTTTACTTTTATTCATATAAATATTAATACAGCAAGTTTGCTTCCAAAAAAAAATACAGCAAGTTGGTAGGCCCAATATATTTTGGGCTCTGTAAAGCCCATATGTACTCCTAAGAGTTATTGAAGCCCAACACACAGCCTGGCCCAAAATTCTACATGACAAATAAGTTTACTTGGGAGCATATATAGTACACACCATCAATAAATTGAATAAAAATATAAGTTTATAATAGGATTATAAGAGTGAAAGACGAGTTAGATATTCTCATGTAGAAAAGGAATTGGGAGTTGTGCCCCGTATCTCGTACTTTGTTTATGCACTCTCAAGGTCTTTTTAAGACGACAGTTTGTAATGATGTACGTATTTTTTTGAATTTTAAGTTCATTCTGATTATCAAGGTATTATATATCTCAAATTAATAACACATTGATTTGTTGAAGAGGTCCGACGTTTCTTCTACAAAGAATTAGTCGATGTGAAAAATAAGTTAACTAGCTCCACGAATGTAAATATTAAAATTGAGAATAGTTGCATGAATTTACTCCTATTTTTTCTTAGAATATAAGATGGACAAATATTATAGAAAAATAGGTTTGAGAATAGGGAATAAAATATTGCAACTTGTTAATTTTTTTTAACATATACTACCTCAAAATAACATTCAACCCACCCCTAAAGAATCTTTGACTTTCTTTTCGGCATTAGTGAAACTTAAAACAAGATACTATATTTTGATCTATGTAAACATATATTAATTTTTTACACAGAAGAGAACTCTTGTGAAACCCTAGGCGGCTCTCTTTGAGAGAAAAACCTAGGCGGTTGTTTTTTGGCGGCGGCGGCTCTCGTATCGGAGCGGGCGTGTCTCTCGCATGAGAGTAATACCATTAGGGTATTTAGAGAGGTGGTGATTGTTTTCGTTTGTGACGGCTAAGGTTCGGTAAGTGGTGGTTAGGGAGGTGGCAATAGTAGGTTTAGGGCATCGGCGGCATCATTGGAGTGTGCTGCCATGGCAGAGTTCAGTCCGGGTTCACAAAAGTTGGAGGAGGTTTTGGTCTGTTTATTTTGATTTGGCTCGTTTAGTTTTGATAGTTTTGGTCTCTATAACG